>CM053793.1:153215108-153492608 GCA_028749045.1 Cupressus sempervirens | reverse complement strand
TCCATTTTACATCAAAACCATACACTCACACCCAAATTCCAACTCTATTTGAAGCCCTTTTTGAAGCATAAGCTTGAGCATACATCCTATCTATTTAGACAAAGCTACTCAACAAGAGAGCTTCTCATTGAGAGAGCCCATTAATGGCTCATATTCTCAATTGAGAGCTCATCTTAGTCTATCTTGAAGTTTATGAATTTTTTTTAGTTTGTAGAAGCTTTATTTAAATTTGATTTCTATTAGCATACTAACATTGCTCATATACATTTTGGCACGCCCGGTGGGACCCCGCATGGGTCATCTTCATTAGCTTTTTTAGTCAAGTTTTGTATGTCATTTGCTGATTTTGGCTAATTTTACTTGTTTTTGTGATTGGTAGGATTGTATAAATTGGTTTTGTAGGTCCACATGAGCATGAAGAAGACAAAGGAACTCATAATCTATCTCATAGTGTTTGCATATTTTTCAAGCTTATAGGTGGACAAAGAACTTGGAATTCTTCTTCCTCTTCTTGTCTATATTCTTCTTATTCCATCTAATTCTTCTTCTTCTTCTTGTGGGAGATCTTGGCCATTTTATTTTTTTAAGGAAGCAAAATCATACACACTTCTTTTTAGTGCTTAAAAAGAACCCCCAAATCATACTTAAATCCATTGAAAAATTAAAAATTTGCAAAAAAAGAAAAAATCTTTTAACAAGTGAAACTAAACCAATCTAATCATTTTCATCCTTGCAACATCAAGGTTTTAGATGCATTCATGCAAAGTTAGGAACACTTCATTTTTGGGAATTTAAAAAGAACTTCAAGTTTCCATTTCAAAAGGTTCAAAATCAACACTAAGTGCACACTAAAATCTAAATCAAACTCAAAGCATCAATCAAAGATAAAATGAACCTCATTTGCAAATATTTTAAAGTTTTTTTAAAAATCTCATGAAAACTAAGAGTCCTAAATGGTTTCCAAAAATTGTCCTAAAACCTTTGTTATTTGTTCCAAACAAATGTCTTGTTGCAAAATCTTGAATGTTTCTTAGGTTTTTCATGCATCAAAACAATCTAGGAATATCATTTTTGGGCTTAAAATATGCAAACTAGAACACAAAATCTTGAATGAAAACCAAAGTCCAAAGAGTCATTTTCACTTTTGAGTCCAAAACAATCTTGAATGATCTAAGGTTAAAACAAAGCACTTCAAAGTTCTTAAAACAACACACAAAATCTCAATCTTGAATGCTCAAAAGAAAACACTTGAATGTTTAACCACTTGTCTTTGAATGCATGTTGCTAAAATCCTTCTTGAATGCCATGAATTAAAATCAAATTTTCCTTGAATGCATGATTAAAACAAAAAATCCAATCTTGAATTCTAAGGATCAATTAACCATTGCAATATCAAACACTTCATTTGGAGCTTCTAAAAATTGAACAAAACAAATCTCTTTTCCACATGCAATCTAGGTAAAGTTTGATTTTTGGACATTTAAGAAACCTTGTTAAGTTAAAATACAAATTTTCAAAAATCAATTTGAGTAGTTCCTTGGACTCACCTCTTTTCTAATCACCCATCAAATATTAACCATTGGTTGCAATCTCAGCGCCATTTATGGGGATGGGTCTACTTGAAAAAGGTGTTAAATGTTCCACAATCTAACTCACTCACTTGGTCTTTGAATGTTTTCTTTAACTTTATCAAAATTCTTAAATGATCAAAACTCTAGATTAAATCGATCACACTTCAAGTTTGGGCACTAAAATTGAACAACAACTGACGTGGAGAGCCTTCGGGCACGCGCTTGAAATCGAATCTCATACACTTTTATTTTGGGCTTAAAACAAACTCACACTCAATCTTGAATGCCTAACAATCAATGAACATTGCATGGTTTGGATGCATTTTCAATGATGCTCGCATTTCTTATGTTGACGATCTCTCAACTTTCATTATGTTGATGATGCTGTCAAATTTGGAATGAACATTGTATGCCATAATCACAAGTGTCTTCAATCATAGCTTACAAAATCTAAATCATCAATTGGAATAAACGTGTGTATTTTAAATCCCAAGATCATGTATGTGGTCTTGTTTTACACTTTTTAGGAGGCCTGCTTGGGGATTTCATCACCTCTTGGGACGACCTCAACTCCAGCGTTCTAGTGGAGTGTAAAAATTGGGAGGTGAATCCAAAGACATCTCTCTTGGAATCAAAATTTTGTCACTCGGGCTAAGCCTCAAGGAACTTTATACCCTTGAGAAGTGAAAGAGGAGAAGTGGGTTACCGCTCCTCTCAGCTGTGTGACATCTTTTTGTTTTCATCTACGGATTTGGGCCTCACGTACCTTGCGTATATCGAGGACTCCTTAGCTATAACAAATTTCATCCTTGTAGAAGGCTTCCTAAGATGTTGGTGTGTTTGACGTGCTTGCTCCAAAATTTTGTCTGCTTTTTTGTTCATAGCTTTTGAATGAATGTTTGCCAATTTTGGTCAAAATCCCAGAAAAGCAGAAATCTCCCAACTCAAGGAATACTTAGCGTAGTCACTGCCTTATCAAAAAATCATCCAAGCTCCCCCGATGCAACTGAATCTATCTAGTTCTTTTCCTTAGAACAATCCCAAATCCAAAGTCCATCCAAATCATCCCCCTAGCCAGCTAGCAACCCAATCCAAAATCACCCAAGCCTTTAAAGAGTTGTTGTCACTTTGCTAGATTTTGCTATCCAATCAATCCTACCAATCAACCAATCTCACCAAGGTTATCCCTTTGACAGAGCATTGTCTAGGGTAATCCAGCTTTGTCACTTGTATCCCTCATCACCTTGAGCTAAAGGTTGGGATCCACAAGTGGTCAATCTCGTGTCATGCCATAGGATCACTAGTCTATCCTTAAGTTGACACAATCACCATGAATCCTGCACATAGGAAAGCAAAACTCTCACTTTTTGATAGCATGCCCTTGAAGTCTTCCATCCACAGGAAAGCCAAAAATCTCTAGCCAATCCTCCTTAGGTTTGTCATACAGCTTTGACTCTCCCTAGGAAATCCTTCATCAGCTAATCCAAAATCTATGCTTAATCCAAATCCAACCATGAGCTTCCGTGTTCATCCATATGCAAGACCCCATCCCCATCAAACTCATCATCAAAGCATGAAGTACCAATCCTATTATGATGTGTTTGGTCGCATTGTCCTTGCTCCTGCCACCTCCTATTCCAATGATGATGAAAATCTTGTTGACTATGACGAGTATATTGAAAGCCTTAGAAACATTCCCCCAAGCATCCCCCAAAATCCAAGAGTTATTCCAAACTATCTAGTCATGCCATCCAATATTCCAACTTCCCCTCCATCACCCCATCAACCAAGCTTCCAATCTTCCACCCCCATCACACTAGCTATTCCTGTCAATCCACCTCCACCTTCAACACACGAGTCTCCAAGGAATCTCCTAGAGGAAATACAAGAAAAGTTGCCTCCAATAGTTGATAAGCCATGTCATCTAATCCAACCATGTGAAGTAGTCAGTGATGAAGCTTCCTCATCTATAATATCACCTCCATCTCCCATAGCTATCATCCCCATACCATCCATCAAATTGCTTAAAATCCTTCCACGTCCCACAAGCATCAAAATCCCACCACCTGTCAAATCCCTCCAAATCCTATCCACATCGCCTCCAAGCATTTACCAAATCTCTCGTAATGAACCTTATGCATCCATCTTCTACTCACCCATCTCCACTACTGAATCTCCCATATATCCATCCGCTGCCTTTGAAGAATCCATCCCTTCACCTCCTATCGCACCATCCACTCCAAACCAATCCTATCAAGATCCTACCCAAAAGCATGTTGACATCCCCCAAAGCATAAATGAAGATATCATCGTACCATGTCTTCCATCCATAGTCCAGTCACCATCTCCTCCATCTCCAAAACCTCAAGCCATATCTCCTCCACTACAAGATATCTTGTCATCCCACCAGCTACATCAAGATCCTATCCTTCCATCTCCCCCGCTCCATGCTTCCATCTTACCACCTATCCAAGCTATTCCACCATCTATAATCTACCCTCTTGGTTCACTTACATTCATCCATGGTGGCCCTCTCTCACCAGAAGAATTAAGAATAGTATCTCCCCATTGTAATACACCTAATAAATCACTTCTACCATTTTCTGCAAGCAAAAAGTTTCCTCAGCTTGTTCAAATGCTCAATCGATGGCATTATCAAGGTCAAGGTTTAGGACCACAAGAGCAAGGAATTAGAGAGCCTATTATTGCACAAAAAAATCTAGGATTTCATGGTCTTGGATATGTATCCAAAGGCTCACCATCTAAAGGTGTTGGTACACCACACCCCCAAACCAAGCCTATCTCCAAGCCCACCATGCCAGCCTCCCATCACTCCTTCAAGAAATCTTATGTCATCCCCCCTCCACCATCTTTGCAACCCAAAACAACCTACCATATCCCCCCTTCATCCGCTAAATCCATTTTGGGTCCCTATGTCCCAAAATCTACCATCCTCCATCCTCCTATTAGCCATCATAAAAATCCTATTCCATCCATTCCTATGCAAGATCAACAAAGGCACATATCAGGGCACATCATCCATCATCATCCCCCTACATGCTCTTTCATATCCTCTCCATCTCACAAAGCTTCTCCTAACCATCTTCCCAAAGCTTACCACAACAATGTAAATGCCAACTTCAAAATGCATAAAGCTAAAAATCCACATCCTAGGCAATCATATGTCTATTCTAAAAGACATACTCCAAAAAGGAAAAATCCAATCAAAGAATGCATAACAATGCAAAAGCCTATGAAAAGAAAATCCAAAACCATGTGGATCCCCAAGAAAAAATTTGAAACCCGATGCATAATGGCATCCACCATTGCTAATCCCCCCATCTAGTGACCCATGTCCCCCATCTCCTAACTCCATCTTGGGTGCCTATATCCCCAAGCACGCTTCCAAAAGTCCTCCATCATGCCCGAATCTACCATCTATCCCCCATATGCTCTTTTCACACCCGTCCCAACATGTGCCAATGTTGCTCTTGCAAGCATCCCCATATCATGCTCCTTTCCAACCTTTTCATCCCTCCATCTCCTACCATCAATCCCATCTAATCCAATCTATTGCATAAATCACACATCCAGTGTACCAACAAATAGCAACAAAATTGAACATTCTAATAGCCAGTGAAAAATCCAAAAAAAGCCAAAATAGCTGAAGAAAGCCAAAATCATTCCAGCTAAGTCCAAAAGTCAAAAAGTCAAAAAAAATAATAAAGAAAAATAAAGCGTCCACTGGTGAAAACTTGGCAATTCAAGTGCCTTGGACAAGTACCATGATGAAAACTTCGCAAATAAGCATCATGTGTAATCTAGCCATCCCCAGCTTAGCCTATCATCCTCATGCTTTTCGTCACATCGTGCCATCTAGCTCCATCTTCCAATTTATCCACCTATCTTTCATCCTCCAGATTTTATCTATCACTATCCACCTATCTTTCATCCTCCAGCTTTTATCTATCACTATCCACTTATCTTCTGCAACCTCACCCCATCATCCTAGTTATCATCCATCTCCCTAGCACCTTCAGCTTTTCCATCCTAGCTTCAATCCTATCACATCCATCATAAGACCTCCTTCCGCGTGTCATCTTCTAACTAGGGGCACTGTATTCCTTGGAGATCTTGTCTTGTCCATCCTCCCTTGTCATTGGTACCTCGCTCTAGGCTATCCTCATGCAAATCCAATGTCATCCTCTCATTAGCCATTCACTCTAGCACTATCTATCAGCTCAGCTACCACCAACCTTAGCATTGTCCCCATCCTTGGTCACACATCTATCATCATCATTGGATGCATCCTTCCAAATCCATATCTTATGCTATCACCTCATCCTTAGTTTCTGCATCTTACACAAAATCGAGCTATCCCGCTATCCTCTCATTCTGAGCTTTTGCCTGCTTGTAACTATCTTGGTCCGTTAGCTTGTACCATATCTTGATTAACTCACTTGTAAATATCTTGGTCTGTCAGCTTGTACATCCTCTTTATCTTAGTACCATTGCATCTATCCAGCGTTCGTGTCAGTTTGTCCTTGATCAGCATCTTGCACCCATCGCGCATCTTGGTTAGCTATTCCAACGCATCCTTTAGCTATATTTCCTGTCACCAAAGTGTTATCTTTCTTAGTTCAGCTTGCCAGATGCATCACTCATCCAAATCCACCAGCTTAGGTGCTCTCTGATAGGTCCTTGCAGGATATAGCTTTCCTCATGTTTGATCTTGGTCCGTTAGTACCTCGTCCTACCCATCTCGTTGGAAAACGGTTCTCTTTTGGATTTTTGCTTTCTTTTGATTTGGACTCTTCACTATTGGGTCTTGAAATATCTTTTCCAAGCAATCTCCTTGTTCCCTCCTCAAGGTTGCCACGATCTTCCATATCATGGTATACTATGAATGGGGCAATCAGAGCGTAAGGTCTTGATCATGTCTTTTGCTTGTGGGTTACCCAGTGTCGTTTCCACACTGCTTCCTGTGGGATTCATGTGTGATACTGGAGCAATCCTTAAGTGTTTGTTTTGAGTTAGTTTGTCAGTCCTCTGGACAGTTGGTGAAAAGGCCTTGATGTTCTTGGTAACCTTGGCAATTAACAAATAGTCCTATAGCAAATCTAGTGCTCAACTACATGGTGGTACTTCTCTTTGAAGTATCCCCCCGCTCAAAAAGCTTCAATGGAATCTCTTCATCTCCATTATCCCCCATCCATATCCAACATCTGTCTCTCCTACCCCAGCTTGTGCAATCGTATCTCTCAGAATCAATCATCACTCTTAGCTTTAGGGATCCACAATCTTAGTCTTAGGGATCCACCAATCCAATCAATCCACCAAGCCTCATCTTTCGAGATCCACAATCCTAGTCCTAGGGATCTTCGAAACCCATCTTCCGCCAATCTGACTCTTTGAAATCCTATTGCATCAGCTTTATAATCCCCTCATCCATCTCCTTATCCTGGATTCCTTTTTATAGCGCTCTGCTCCTTCATCCTCCACCTTCCCTAAAGTCTTAATCTTGCTTCCTCTTGTGCATCTGATTCTCCTTTATCATTCTCCCATAGTGAGATTTTGAGCTAATTCAGCCCCTTCTCTTAGACAATCTGAGTCTTCTTGCTCATCTCGGATTCTTGTACTTTTCAAGAAGTCATCGAGCCTCGCTTTCACTCCCCGCCACCTTCTTGAGGGGGCGCAGTCCATTCTCTCCTCTTCTACTCTAGCCTTGGGCATCTTATTTTCTTATCTTTGATGCCATACCACTTGCGGCATCACATCAAAGAGGGGCAAAATGTAGACACCTAAAAACCTTTAGAAAATAACGTATTTTTATTTTCTGAAAAAGTCCTGATGACATCATCATTTATTAATTATTTATTTATTTAATTAATTTATTTATTTTTATGCCATTAAATCCCTTTATCCTAATTAAAAATATTTAATTAAGGAATCCTTCCCAAAAATGTTTAAATCTTATTTAAACATTATTTCTTTATTTATTAATTATTTAATTAATAAATTGACCAAAAAACCCAAAATATATTAAAAAATTATTTTTTGCCCAAAACTTAGCCAATTTCCTTAAGACCACTAACCTCTTCCAAAATCTTCTAATCCTTCTTTAAATTTGATTAAAGGCTAATCCCATCATTTCCTACCCCTAATCCCAACTCAAAATATTTAATTAAGATTAAATATTAATCCTCATGTTTATTAAAAAAGTTTTAATAAATATCTCCTCAACCCAAACCCTTCAAATAAATAAAACTTTATTTATTTTCTAAAAATCTAATTTATCCTCATCCTAAGAAGTTCTAGACTCTTCTAGAAAGTCTTCATCCTCATCCTAGGAAATTCTAGACTATTCTAGAAAGTCTTTATCCTCATCCAAAGTCTAGACTCTTCTAGAAGATGTCTTTAAACCTAATCCTAATCCCCTCCTAACCTTGTAACATTCCCTAAACATGGGTTAAGACTTACTAACCCAAGCCAAAGTTAACAAATATCTCCTCCTTCACCCACCCTCATTAAATGCCATCCACTTGCCTATCCCTAAGCTAATCCTAAACCATCCTAATCCATCCTCTAATCATTTGCACAAGCCTAAACAAGCTTAAAACCTTCCTAATCAAGTCCAAGTCAAAATTTCTCTCATCACCCTCAAAATATCTCAACCATAAAACTTTATGAAGTCCACTAGGTCATAAATGACTCTTACAATCCCTTTTATTGCTCTTACAAGTCATTATGAGGGTCTTTATGAAGATTTTATCCCTTGAGCCTCCTTTGTTGACTCATCCTTCCCCTTTCCTCCATCCTCTCACCATGTGACATGTGTCACTCCTTGATTGGCTATAAGGAAGCACAATCCATGTGCTCTCCTCTCATGCAATCTAAGCCCTCTATAAGCTTTTTTCCATCCTTGCATCTTAGCCCTCAATCCCTGAAGCCTCTTGCCTATAAATTGGATCCTTCCCCTTTGCAAAATAACACAATCCATGAAGTAAAGTCATAATTCCATTTTGAGAAGCCATTTTACATCAAAACCATACACTCACACCCAAATTCCAACTCCATTTGAAGCCCTTTTTGAAGCATAAGCTTGAGCATACATCCTATCTATTTAGACAAATCTACTCAACAAGAGAGCTTCTCATTGAGAGAGCCCATTAATGGCTCATATTCTCAATTGAGAGCTCATCTTAGTCTATCTTGAAGTTTATGAATTTTTTTTAGTTTGTAGAAGCTTTATTTAAATTTGGTTTCTATTAGCATACTAACATTGCTCATATACAATATGTTCCAAAATGTGGTGTATCCTTGTCAATATCCTCTGTAAGTAGTGCAGTTATTGTTGCTAATGCTTCATTTATGTTTATTTCATACCCAAGAGATCTCAACCATCTCACTCTTGACATGGTAGCTTTTATGTATTTGTAATCTATATCTACAAGGAAACATACATCATTTACATGTTTCTCCACTAAAGAAACTAGAATTCTAAGCCTTTTCTTCATTGATTTCTTAAAATCCTCAAAATAACTTGTCATTAAGGTCTCAAAATTAGCTCCCATCTACTCTATGTATTCATTAATTTGAGCTCTAATTGACCTATCATTTCTCCATGCCATTTTACCAAATGAAGGAAATTCATTCTGTACATAAAAGAAAATACATATCAGAATTGCACCAAATTTACATTTGACTCCTTTTGTTCTTCTGATGGCTCCCAAATTTTCATTTATCTATTGTAGTTGTAGTTCTAAAAAGATCATATGTGTGATCCTTCTTCACCATTTTATATCCTACATCCACTACAATACATGGCACATTGTTGAATTTGCTAGACTGGTAGAACTTGTGTGCAATGACCCTAAAATCAAAGTCAACCAGAGGTTATTAGATTGTGTCAATTGTCATCCCTCTTTTATTCAATTTTGCACCTATGTTCTTCTCAATTGCCTTCTTGGCATCACTCCTAAGAGTCTTTGGCTAATCTAGGGTTGGGTACCAAGTTACTCTATGAACAATCCTCTTTGTGATCTTGATGGGGCCATCTTCCAACCATAAACTAGCATCATGCATTTGTCTTAGTACTAACCTAATCCAATCCATCTTGAAAATAGTGGGGAATTCTAGGGCATGAGTTAAGCCCTTGTTTTCAACAATTTTGTATTCCTCCTTCAATACTCCATTTTGACATAATTTTTCATATGCCTCCCTCATTTCCATATCTCCTATGGCTCCAATTTCTTAGTTATAACATTTCCTTACATCTTGGACCATTACAAATTTTGGGGGTATGATGGAAAGAGCTCCGACTAGGTTGTTCTTGTATGTAACCTCTAAGATAGGGCAAAAATTGGGTTGCCTAACCTCCTTTGACACTAATTGAACCTCAAATGTTTCCTTCTCTTGAAATTTTCTAGAGCTAAATGTTATTTTACTCAGACTAGGGTTTCAACACAATGAAAACACAAAATTGCATAGCTTGGCATAGTCATAAATACCTTAAAATTGATGAGATTGTGCTTAAAATGCTATTGAAATCTTCTTGTATGGTGGATTCTTCACCTTGGATTCACTCTGTGCTCTTTCTTGTCTTTTCTTGGTGTTCTCAATGAAGATAAATGAATGAAAATACAAACTTATACCCTATTTTCTTCGCATTTAATGCTCAATACATTTACAAATGTCCACTTAGCTTTTGAAGGATTCTATGTTACTTCGCTTCTATTGCATTTCCACCACTCAGCTTCCACTAAAGTAATACTCACTTGGCTTCAACTAGGATATCTTCTTCACTCGGCTTACTCTACCGACTTGGCTCCTATGGTCTTGACAATCAACTCGGCTTGTACTAGATTTTACTTAGCATCTAAGGAAAACTCGACAACACTTGTGAAATATTGAATTTTCAACTTTGCATCTTGGTTCATGCTGATTCATTCTTTTTAGTACTTTTTTTCTAGGAATTGATGTATGATAAAGCTTTGTAAATCAATCCCTTATGGCTTTTCTTGCTTAGTTTGATGAAGAGTGACCACTTGACCTATTAGGTAAGGTGATCCCTTCATTTGATTTGTTGCTTCCATATTTCTTCCTCCATGTCTTGTTCATTTCTCCTTTGATGTGTTCAACATCTATCTTCTCTTTGCCTTTGTCATTCTTTGAGTTGGGAACCTTTGACTTAGTTGGGCAGTTCCTACTAATATGACCTGTATTCAAGCAATTGAAACATGTGGTTTGACCCAACCATCTACTGTAGTTCCCTCTAAAATGTGTCCTTATGCAATTTTTAGGAATGTGTCCTTATGCAATTTTTAGGAATGTGTCCATATTCCTGATAGTAATGACAACTACAACTGGTGTTGTAGTCCCAATTATAGTGATGACCATGGTTACCTTCCCTTGTTGCCTAATTTGATGACCACATAGGCTTTTATCTACACTCAAAAGATCTATCTTTGTATTTCTTGCAATTGTAGCAGTGACCTTCAAATTTTGGTGTTTTTATAGTCCTAGTACTGCAATTGTGTGCTTGATGTCCTTGCTTTTTGCACTTATGATAATAACTTGCATTCTTAGGCTTGTCATGCTAATGGACATTCTTGCTTCTACATACATTAGAAGTATGTGTCTTTTACCATAGAAAGGACAAGTAGGTTTAGTGTTTTTACCTTTTTTACTCCTTTCTTTTGTTGTCTTGGATGATTCCCCTTGTTTAGTGCTAATGCAACCTAGTCCTGAAGTCTCATCGCTAGCCCTTTCTGATTTCAATAGCTACTCAAAGTACTTGATGGCCTCATTGGGTTTGTTGAAACTCTTTGCAATCTCCTTCTTTCTTTTTAGGTCATTTTGTAATTGTTCATTTTGCATCTTCAGCATAGAGATCTCAATGTCCTTGACATTCAGTTCATGATGTGCATTCATCATCCGACTTAGGGTGTCGAGCTGCATGTTTGAAATTCTTGCTAGCTCAATTGACTTTTCTTCTAGTCTGTTGGTAAGCTTCCTCTTGTCTTCTTCTATCATAGACTTTTCTTCAATGGTGCTTTTCTTCTGTTCAGTCACTTCACAAAGCATCATGGCTTGTGATTCTTGTTCAAGCTTGAGTATCCTAATTTCTTCTACTTGAGCTCTATTCTTCTCCATTAGGTCTGCTATTGCTACATCAAACTCTTTGGAATCTCCATTTGAAAATAGATTTGAGGTGTCAATCTCCTTGTACTATGTGTCATTCTCAGCTATGGAAATCTCTTTTCTTCTTTTTAAGAATTTTCTCAGTTCTCCTCTAGCTTCTTCCAAAGCATGTAAAGCAAGTTGTATGTCAATTGTCTGATTCTCTATGATCTTCCCAAGTTTGTAGACTTCCATTTCTAGATCTTTTCTCCAAGCAGTAAGGCTTCTCCTTGTGAGAACTTGGATTTGATACTAATTACCGGAATTAACAAGTGGGAAGATTTACTTCTAAGAGGGGGGGTGAATCAGAAGTAACTAACTCTAACTTTCTCAAATTCACTTAACTGAAATCATTCACATGCATCTAATTTATCTAATAAACATGAAAGTAAAGTCATGCATGAAAATAGACAACACACAAATTTTGTAACCCAAAAACCCTCCAAAATGAGAAGGTAAAACTAGGGTGGGGATGACACCCTCAAAATATCACTTCAACAATGTGTAACTATTCAAGGTTACAATGTTTGACCACTTCCAATGGTCTTCCCTATGAAAGGCATGTCATGTTAAAGACTTTACACTCTATCAAAAGTGACCTGGTTAAAGGATTTCACTACCCTACTAAAACTAGGCCTAGTTAAAGGACTCTTGTACATTCACTTGGAATGCCACCCTGTTAAAAGATTTACAAATGGCTGCTAGGCCAACCTAAGTCCATAGGATTTCCATATCTAATAAAAATGCTAGAGATTATTAGAAATATTTTGACTTGATAGCTTTTCAATCTTCAATTGTTGATTACAAATCCCTATTCTGCTCTTACTAATCTGATCCTTGCTTGATTTGATATGTCACTCTTCAAAGTTCTGATACTCTATTCTTCAATAACTAGATTTCGCAATGCTGCTCTATTCTTCACTAAGTCTTTCAAACTTCCCTCTAAATTTCACTATAGTTCACCCATACACTTCTCTCTTGCACGCATACAATGGGGTTTCATACTCCTTTTAAATATTTTGAAGACTTAGGGTTAGGTATGAACCTATGATCATTATTTGATCTTCATTTCCCACTCATTTCTTGCACTTTTCCTATTGGTTGCATACCTTCTCCATTTTTCTTATTGGCTACATGCTAATTACATAGGTAATGTAAGAGATTCGATCTTATCTTCAAGATCTTTCGAGATTCATCCTATATTAGCTCCAAAAATGATTTACATCTAAGTTTCTAAAGATACAAACTCATATGTTGATTCTTTGTTGCTCTGTACATACTAGTTGTTGATGCTCGACACATATAGAAAAATTGGCTCACTCAGCTCCTATAGTAATTCTATCTTGCTTGACACTTATACTCTACTCGACATCTATAGTGAATTGGCATCTATACATCACTCGATACTTGAACTTCACTTGGCACCTAAAGATTGTTCGACACTTGAAGTTCACTCGGCACCTCTTAAATTCTCTAGCTTGGCATACATTGTAACTCAACTTTTCTATTATACTTGGCATCAACTGAAGAATTGGTTAAGTGTGTTCACACTCAATTGTCAAAACTAGTCTAAGACCAACAATATTTCCATGTAACTATTATTTATATCTAAGGTTAATCCTAACAAGTGGTATCAGAGCTAGATGGTTGTCATTTTTTTATTTTTTTAAGCTAGATCATCATCATATTTTTTAGTAATCCTTTCTAAAGGTGGAGAATTTTAATGGGCAGAACTTTCAGTTATGGAAGATGAAAATGGAGGACTATCTTTATCATAAAGATTTATGGAAGTCATTGGAAGGAAAAAAAAAAAAGGAAGCAAGGAACTATGACAGATGAGGATTGGGAGATTTTAGATAGAAAGACAATTGGAAGCATTCAATTATGCTTAGCAACATTGATAACATTTAACATTACAAAAGTGAAGATGATGGAAGGGTTGATGCAAACCCTAGAAAAACTATATGAAAATCCCTTCACTTCAAACAAGGTATTTCACATGAAGCATTTATTTAATATGAAGATGATAGAAGGTGGATGTGTTGCAAATAATTTAAATGAGTCTAATACTATAACTAGTTAGTTATCTTTTGTGGGTATTAAATTTGATGAAGAAATTAGGGATCTCTTGATTTTTTTTTCTTGTCCTAAAAGTTGGAATGGATTGGTAATGGCTATGATTAATTATGTTTCTAGATCTAATACCCTAAAATTTGATAATGTGATTGGTGTTATTCCAAGTGAGCAAGCTCATAAGAAAACCTTAGGTAGATCTACATTAGGAAGTACTTTGAATGCACAAATCAAAGGTAGGATGATTGAGAGAGAGGAAATAATTCTATAAATGATGGAAAATCAAGAGGAAAGTCAAAGGAGAAGAGGTCTCAATCTAGAGGACCAAGAGATTGATGGTACTATGGTAAACCAGGGCATAAGAAGAAAGATTTTTGGACTTGAAAGAAAAATGAAGGAGATAAATCAAAAGGGAAAAAGGAGGCAAATGTGGTAACAAATCCAAAAAGGATTCTTTGCTTCTTTATTTAGAAATTATTGATGACTCATGGGTTTTAGATTCTGGGGCTTCATTTCATGCTACACCCTATAGAAGTTATTTTATTGATTATGTCCAAGGAAATTTTGGGCTTTTTTATTTGGGGGATAATGAGCCCTCTATTAGATTGTTGGAAAGAGGAAAGTTAAGATTAAGTAGTGGAATGGGAATCATTGGCTACTACATGAGGTAAGACATATTCCAACACTAAGTAGGAATTTAGTTTCAGCAAGAAGACTTGGTAATGATAAAAATTGGAAGATTTCAAAAAGTTCCCTTGTAGTAGAAAAAAGTATGAAATTAGGTTCCTTATATCTTTGTATAGGTCATAGTGTTTCTTCTACTTTGATTGTTTCAGAGAAAAATGAATGTTTAGGAATAGTTGCTATAGTTGAGTAGGGAGAACAAATGATTTTTCTAGGTTCTATTACTACACTATAGAACTATAGACTTAGGCACATGAGTGAGAAAGGTGTGAAAGTAATTTATTTGAAGAAAGTTTTACCATGTCTGAAATGTGTTAATGTGGATTTCTATGAAATGTGTGTATGAAAAACAAAAGAGAGTGAGTTTTGTGAAGACTAGGAAGGAAAAAAAAGTAAAAAATTAGAGTTTGTGCATGTAGATGTATGGGGACCAGGTCAAGTATCTTCCCTTGGTGGCTCTCATTATTATGTTACATTTATTGATGATGCAACTAGAAAAGTATGGGCTTATTTCCATAAGCAAAAATCTTAATGTATTTCAAACTTTTAAGAAATAGAAATACTTGGTTGAAAATGAAACTGGTAAGAAATTAAAATGTCTCAGATCTAATAATGGTGTTGAGTATTACAGTCATGAATTTGAAGATTGCTGCTCCACTAATGGTATTCATAAATATAAAACTTGTCCTAGGACTCCACAACAAAATGGAGTTGCTAAACACATGAACAAGACTATAATGGAGTGTGTAAGAAGCATGAGGTTACATGTAAGGTTGCACTTAAACATGTGGGTAGAGGCTATAAATACTATTATATATTTTATTAATAAAGGTCATTCTACTCCTTTATACTATGGTATTCCAAAGGAAACATGGTCTAGTAAGAAGGTGAGTTATTCTTTTCTCAAAACCATTGGTTGTGAAACATTTCATCATATAGATTCTAAAAATAGAACCAAGTTAGAAGCTTAAGTCAAAGAAATGTGTATTTTTTGGATATGGCATTAATAAATTTTTTTATAGGCTTTGAGACTTTAAAAATTGTAAAATTGTAAGAAGCATTGATGTCATATTCAATGAGAAAGTGTTGTACAAAGATTTGTTCTAGCAGAATGAGAAGAAAGAAAATGATTATGTAGTGTTGGATGATACTCCAAACGATGATGTTTAAATAGTTCCTCATGATATTCAACAACAACAACAACAAATAAAACATACCCCACTAAATGCTAGATGGTTAATAAGGCTAAGTAGACCTCTAGAAATATTTTCTTCTTCTTTGTACTCTTTTTTACTAACAGATGCTAGTGAACTTGAATGTTATGATGAAGCTATATAAGTGGATATAAAGATTCAGTGGGAGTCTACAATAAAAGAATAAATGGACTCGTTGCTTCAAAATAAGACATGAGATTTTTGCATGTTTCCTACAGGTAAAAGGGCTTTATAGATTGAAAGAAGACAGTGGAGGTAAGAAATGATTTAAAGCTAGGTTAGTGGTAAAATGATTTGCACAGAAAAAGAGCATTGATTTTGATGAGATATTTTTTCCTGCTATTAAACTGACTTGTGTTCACACTATTTTAAGTATTGTGGCTACTAAATATTTTCATTTGGAGCAGCTTGATGTTAAGGAAACCTTTCTTCAAGGTGATGTTGAAATTTGATTGAAAAGAGTATTGTTAAGAGATATCACTGAAAGAGGGAGATTGTTGAAAAATACTATTTGTTTCAATCATTGCTTTGTTACTAATGTCAAACCTACTATTTTCTGGTAAGACAATTGCTTATAAGATTCAAGTACTATCACTTAGTTGATTAATGAAGAGTATTTGATCAATAAGAGGTAACAATAGCACCTAGAGGAAAGGTTGAGTTATGATTATATAATGAAGAATAAGGATTAGTTAAGATAGTGATGACATGATGTATTGATGATCTACTTAACGCTACAAAATGCTGGCTACACTTAGAAAATTTAGAAGAATAAGTTAAATTTTATTTTCCAAGCTTGACCAAATGGATAGTAGGTGCTGAGAAAAGTTAGTTGGAGCAGAGTGAAAGAAAATTCTAGTGGATGTTGAGCAAGATAGTTGATGTCGAGTAAAGTTTAGTTGATACTAAGCATCAATAAACTTTAGTTGATGTTGAGTGATTTTATAGTTAATGCCAAGAAATGTAGTATGTGTTGAACATTAGAAGGTTGATAGTGTCGAGCTACTGCATTATGTTAAAAATTAAAGATTCATTGAATCTAAGCCTACAAGTTTGGTTTCTTGAAACTTGTGAACCAAGAGGAAGATAAGGTTGATGAGCTAGTAGCACAAATTTTGATCTAAGCCATTTTGGGGTGAATTCAAATGTATTCTTGGAGATTTTCTTAGAAGAGATACAAGGTATGGGGTAGATACATTGTATCATACCTAATCCATCCTGTTGGCATCCAATATAGACCCGATATATAAACTTTCAGTATAGAGTATTGAACTACTCTAAACTAAGGTTCAAAGTTGTTCAAGGTCATTCAAAGAGGTTCGATGTAGGTTTCACACATTTAATGGTTCTATTATGTAGTTTTAGAATGTGAGTTCTAGTCTCATATCCAGAAATCAGTCCAAAATTGGTTGATTTTAAAAGGTGGATGTCTGTATATCAAAATACAAATAGTTATGATTTTGAATTGAATAAGGGGATAAAAATTAGTGATTATATTGAATCTTGTCGATGAATTGAGGCATATCATTGAATCTAGACTCATAAATGTGCAAAAGTTGTTTGTATTTTTCATTATAATCAATCCTTATCCCTGTGGAAGAATTATGTTTGTATAATTTAAGACAATTTTTCAAGCCTGATACATCATGGAGCATGTAAAAGCTGCCTATAGGCTAGATTGATAATTTTATTGGTCACAACTTATATCTTTGATGAGAATACATCCCACAAAAATGTTCAATTCATTAAGGAAAATGTGCATGTGTTTCAAGACATATGTGGGAGTAGTAGTGCACTAGATAGTTAGTTATTGGTTTAGTTTTCAAAGCTCATGCCTAGCATTTTGTAGATGCCAAAGCGCATAGAGGCATTTTTCAGACACACAAGCTTCTCAAAACAATTTTTACATGGGTCTCTTAACATCTTTCAAGCTTTATCAAAGCCAACCCACATGGAAAAGGTGATTAACAATGACATACCACCATAAAACCTATGGAAGGGAGAAGCTAGGTATCAACTTGAAAGTGTCAAAATCAGTAATTGATTAAGAATGATGACCAAATCACTATCATTATGGAGGCATTGATGGCCATAGAGGAAGATTTAACATCTTCAAAAGCTATTCACACCCAAATAGAAGAATGCAACCCAATAGCTCACTCATGGTAAACTCATGGCTATGTCTCTGATGCAACTTATGATATCACCCTGATGAACCAAACACATAGGAGTTTGTTCAAAATTACCCTACTTCATTGAAGAATCTTAAAGGCTTGTGGTAGATGGCCAAAGTTTAGTTGATGTCTTTATTATACTTCTCAAACATTTGAGGGGGCTTTTCCATCATATGGATATCGCTTCACATGAGTCCAAGGTAATAAGAACTATGGGGTTGCTCATATAAATAGGTTCCTGAGTCGATAAAATGGAACATGAAATAAGGGAGCCACTTGAGATCATGAAGAATAGCTTAAAAGTTGAAGATTGATAGAATGATTGCAATAGCACATCGGGTCATCATTATAACATTATTAGAGGATCCCGCTATTAGAACTAACCTCACCAATAAAGTTGGTTGGTAAATTGGGGTTTCTAATCAAGAATGCTTAGTATGGTGGCATGTGAAATTAAAATCAACATAGAAATATTCATCTTTGAAAACTCCATTTCTAAGGTCATATTTCAAATTCATCATGAAATGGTGTAGAAATGTGAGCACAAAGAATAGGGGTAGACTATTGGCTAGAGGGCTAGAAAGTTTAAACAACATGTTCCCACTTTTAGAATAAACAAATAATGAATAAGAGTCACTAGCAAGAATGAGAACACAATAGCCAGGGTTAGTGAAGGTGCAAATATGAGAACATCATTCATTCATGCCCAAGATCACCTAGAATCTCCCCAAACTGAGAGAAAATTTTGAATAGGCCACATGGGTTGACTTGAAAAAGACTATATAATTATGATAGGTTCTTTGCAAAATGCACATGGAAGTAAATAATAGTGGTAAAATTCAAGCCTTGATCAATAATGATTTGAATGTTTAGCAAAATTCACACTATGGCACAGAGGAAGAAGGAATAGAGCATGAGCTCCTTGTGATATAATTAGTTTGAAATCAAATATAAGTCAAATGAGATGTGTGAGTAGATGCCCCATCTAATTCTCTCCAAGATGATCTAATTATCGATAGTGATAAACATATAAAGTGGCTATGATATATTTTATAACACTATTGTTATTGCCTACACATGAGGGCCATATAGGAAATGACTCAACATTATAGTGGCAAGTGTCTATGAAGGAAAATTTGGAGAGAACTAAAAATAGTTATTATGTTTTATTAATCATTATAATTTCCCTTCACATCATTAATTTTCCTCAAAAATGAGATGTGTAATGCTATTTAAAGGATAAATTAAAAATCAAGTGAGAGAGGGCCATTCTCGCTAATTGGTTTTGATAACTAAAAAGATCCTGGCAAAGCAAGAAGATGGAAGAGTTTTCAAGAAATAGTTATAGAGACCAATGATAATTTTGGTTTTCAAAATTCTATTTAAGGGAGGAGATCAAACTGAAAAGGTTCCACTTTTTCCCCTAGATGTTACAGATTTGTGGTTGAAAAGGAAAGCTAGAGATAGTAGAAAGAGAAATAGGAGAGGGATTTTCTTTTCTTGTAGACTTTGTGCTATATGAGAGTAGATTATTTACTAAATAATGATATGTATGTGTAAAATAGAAAATCTTTTTGGTATTTCATTGTGTTTAGAGGAAGGAAGTTTTAATACTTTAAAACTTTGAGCTTGTGTGTGTTAGTTTTTTGATCAAAGTCAACCTTTGACTTATTTTGATCATCTCTAAATATAGCTTTGATGCATATAATTTATAACCATAATGATCATTTAGACTTTGAGCTTTTGATTATTTGTGTATTTGAGAATGGCAATTCATCTCTCTTTCTGCATTTCTTCAGTAGTGTAAGGATTGAGAAAATGAACTTGGTGTCATTTGCTATTTATTTCATGTTAGTTAGTTTATCTTTTCATATCTATGTCATGTTTACAGATAGATGTTTGTAGACCTTTTGTGCTTTTTGGTTAAAAGAATTCATATTTGAATTCATTATAAATCATGAAAGAAGAGTTGTACCTAGATAAATTTAGAGGAAGGATATCAATCCAATGATAACCTATCCAACTGTTAGTGATGATTTAGTCTTCTTATTTGGGCATTTAAGGTTATTTTGTATGTATTTTCTTGGAAGACAATCTGTTCACTAACATATTTTTGGCAACTTTGCTAAGAAAATTAGAAATAAAGATTTAGTGCCTAATATTTGTTTCCTCAATTTTATGATTATCTCCATGTGTAGGGGATTGGTGACTCTATTGCAAAGATCATGCCAACTATAAAATTCATGAGAAGATCAAGGCCAAACCCTTCTCTCCTACAAATTTATCAAATTGATGATAAAGTATAGCACAAATTGTTGGATAGCTACAAAGAAAGAATTTCTTGGGGGTGTTCAGAACAATACAAGTCTTGAAGATGATGCCTCATCCTTGCTGCTATGGAAAAGCCTCTGCATGAGATTTCACAAGTTGAAAGACTTGCAAGAGGTTGAGGAGAAAGTGTCTTGGTTGAGAAAACATTTGGAGGTGGATGATGATGAAACCCTAGTTGTATATTCACATTTCATCGTATGCAATTATTCAATCCTAAGTGAGAAAGGATTCAAAAAAACCAAAAGAAATGGAGAAATGGTAAGCACCAATAATAAAAAATTTCCTTAGATTCCTTCTTCACCTCATGTAAAAAGTTTGATAGCTAAGGATCATGATGATCATCTTTTTCTTAAAGATTCTATTGAAATGCTTTCTAGCAATGCCTTATCAAAAGATGAATCTTTAAAAGTCATGAAAGATTGTGATAATAGTGACTCTTTGTATGTGAATGCTAAAAAAGGCCCTATTCTAGAATCCTTTCACTTTGGAAATAATGTAGCAACAGGCCTTATTGTTAATGTTGATTTTTAAAATGATGCTGAAATTTGTCTTGAAAGAGATTCTATTGTGACTGAATATTTGGCCAAAGGGTTGAATCTGGAAGAGAAATCATAGCAAGAGGCTTTCTTACTTCAAGAAATGTTATAGCCTCTAGAAGATCAAATAAGGGCAGATAAAAACTCTGAAGTTGAAATTGAAAAACATGGCAGCAATGACAATGATGACACTTAGGAAAACATAGATAAAGGTGCTCTTAAATCCTTTTTCTCTCCATGTTTTGAAATTTTTAGATTTGAAAGTGATGATAGTCATCTCATTTCATAAGTTCCTATTTGTGAAAAAATTAACAACATGCTACCAGAGTATCAATCTTTCATTTTTAATGATATGGATGAAAATGATATTAGTCATCCTTCTTTGGAGAGTCTTGTTTGTGAATTTTTTTAGAATAACCTATAGTCTATGAGTGAATCTTATAATTTCATGGAAAATGAAGAGGATTCATCATGCTTATAAATCTATAATCAGCCCATGGAAAAATTTGGTCAGTTTGAGGATGAAGTTTGTAATGATGACAAGGTGAAAGTACATGCTAAAACTCTATCTAAAGAAAAAGGTACTAAAATTAACACTCAACCAATAGGTTATCTAGCTGAAACATGGAGGGGAACACTCCTTGAGCAAGAAGAAGAAATGATAAGTAAGTTCTTATTGTCTCTTCATCTAGAAGACCTTTCTCAAGTTAGCTTATTTGATGACAATCTAACTCTTCATAGAAATAAGGTAGAGATGTCATTGGATGAAAGTCTTCTCGCTGAATTTCTTGTTGAGAAAAAGATGTATGAAGCTGACTTCCAACCTAAACATGACTCAACTAATGTGTTGAGGAATGCCCTTCTCAATGAGGAAGAGGAAATTATAAAAATATTTCTATCATCTCTCAAACTAGATCATCCCTTTGATGATGACTCAAATTATGGAAGTGATGCTAGAGAATGTAATGACACTTTGAAAAGGAAAGAAGATAACATATATGGCTTGTTTGATGACAGTTTGATTCTTGAGAGGGATGAGAAAACTCATACTCTAGAATCAATCCTATGTTGGTTGAGGCATCTCTTTGCTTGCAAGTCAATTGTGATATCAGACACCATATACAAATAGTGAGTCTTTGGGATAGCATTCTTAGATATTGTGCATCCTTCCTTGGCTGGATGCATGTGGAGGATAAATCCTCGAGTGAAGAAGAATGCTATGATGAGCCTTGGTTGTTTGGGATAGAATTTTGGGTTGCCAAAAATTTTCATACTATGAGCTTGAGTTTTAGCATTGAAGAGATCACTAGAAGGTAGTGGTTCAGAGCTGCTCTATTGAGGTATTGTTTGCTGATGTAGAAAGGCTCTTTCTTCTCCCAGTTAGTTAATGGATTTGCATGATTCCTTTTCTTTCTTCTAGTTTTCATGGTAGGCTATTTTTCCTACCTTTTGCATATATTTTGTAAATATGTTGATTTTGGTGTGTGTAGTGTTAGTTTAAATAATTTGCAAGCTTCATGCTTGCTAGTAGTTTAGGTATTTTTGGTTAGTTGGCTTTTCCTTGCTCCCCTCTACCCTCTCTACAAGTAGCTCCCAATTTTATCTTCTTGGTGACTCTATTTTCCCAATGGATAAGGCACTTCTCTTTTGCCAGAGTTTGTTGGAGTTCTCTAATTCTCTATCAAAATTAGTCCCACAGTTAGAGCCCCTATTGGTACCCAATATAGACCCAGTATTTAAAATTTTAGTATGGAGTCTTGAATTCAAAGTAGTTCAAGGTGGTTCAAAGAGCTTTGATGTAGGTTTCACACATTCAGTGGATCCATTATGTAGTTTCAGATTGGTAGTTCTAGTCTCATATCTAGAATTTGTCTAGAATTGGTTGATTTCAAAGGTGGTTGCCTATATATCAAAATACAAATAGTTATGATTTGGAGTTGAATAAGGGGACAAAAATTAGTGATTATGTTGAGTCCTATGGATGAATCAAGGCATATCTTTGAATTTGGACTCATAAATATGCAAGAGTTATTTGCATTTTTCATTATAATCAATCCTTATCCCTATGGAAGAATGATGTTTATACAATTCAAGATAGATTTTCAAGCTTGATACATCATGGAGCATGCAAAAGTTTCCTATAGGCTAGATTGATAATTTGATTGGTCAAAATTATATCTTTGATGAGCATATATCCCACAAAAATGAAAAATTCATTAAGGAAAATGTGCATGTGTTTGAAGACATACATGGTCTTTTGGCCCAAGAACTGAGTAGCAGTGCACTAGATAGTCAGTTATTGGTTTAGTTTTCAAAGCTGAGGCCTAGCATTTTGCAGATGCCAAAGCACTTAGAAGCATTTTTTGAACACACAATCTTTTCATGATAATGTTTGTATGGGTGTCTTAACATCATTCAAGATTTATCAAAACCAACCCATGTGGCAAAGGTGAGTAAAAATGGCAAAGCACCACAAAACTCGTGGAAGGGAAATGCCAGGTATCGACTTGAAAGTGTCAAAATTAGTACTTGATTAAGAATGATGACCAAATCACTATCACGATGGAGACATTTATGGCCATAGATAAAAATTTAACATCTTCAAAAGCTATTCACACCCAAATAGAAGAATGCAACTCGACAACTTGCACATGGTAAACTCATGGCTATGTCTCTAATGCAACTTATGACATCACCCCAATGAAATAGACACATAGGAGTCCATTTAGAATTACCTTACTTCATTCAAGAATCTTAAAGGATAATGGTAGATGGCCAAAATTTAGTTGATGTCTTTATTATAATTCTCAAACATGTGAGGGGGCTTTTCCATTAGATGGATATGGCTTCACATGAGTCCAAGGTAATAAGAACTATGGGGTTGCTCATATAAATAGGTTCATGAGCTGATATAGTGGAACATGAAATAAGGAAGCCATCAGAGATCATGAAGAACAACTTAAAAGTTGAAGATTGATGGAATGATTGCAATAGCACATCAGGTCATCATTATAACATGATTAGAGGATCCTGCTATTGGAACCAACCTCACCAATAATGTTGGTTGGTAAGTTGGGGTTTCTAATATAGAATTCTTAGTATGGTGGCATGTGAAATTGAAATTCACATAGAAATATTCATTTCTCAAAACTCCAGATCTAAGGTCATATTTCTAATTCATCATGAAATGGTGTAGAAATGCGAGCATAGAGAATAGGGGTGGACTATTTGATAGAGGGCTTTAAAATTTAAGAAATGTGCTCCCACTTCTATAGTTGACAACTAATGAATAAGAGTGACTAGCAAGCATGAGAAAACCATAGCTAGGGTTAGCAAAGGTGAAAATATGAGAAAATCATTCATTCATGCTTGAGATTAGCTGGAATCTCTAAAAATTGAGAGAAAAGTTTGAATAGGCCACACGAGTTCACTTGATAAAGACTATATAATTATGATAGGTTCTTTGCCAAATGCACATGGAAGTAAATAACATTGGCAAAAATTGAGCCTTGATCAACAATGATTTGAATGTTTAGTGACATTCACACTATGGCACAGAGGAAGACGGAATAGAGCACGGGCTCCTAGTGATATAATTAGTTTGAAATCAAATATAAGTTAGATGAGATGTGTGAGTAGATGCCCCATCTAATTCTCTCCAAGATGATCTAATTATTGATAGTGATAAACATATAAAGTGGCTGTGATACATTTTGTAACACTATTGTTATTGCCTACACATGAGAACCATATAGAAAATGACTCAACATGATAGTGATAGGTGTCTATGAAGGAAAATTTGGAGCTAATAAAAAATAGTTATAGTTTTTTATTAAACATTACAATTTCCCTTCACATCATTAGTTTTCCTTGATAATGAGATGTGTAATGCTATTTAAAAGATAAATTAAAAATCAAGTGAGAAAGGGGCATTCTCATGAATTGGTTTTGATAATGAAAAGATCTCGGCAAAGCAAGAAGATAGAAAAGTTTACAAGAAATAGATATAGAGACCAAGTAGAATTTTGGTTTTCAAAATTCTACTTAAGGGAGGAGATCAAGCTGAAAAGGTTTCACTTTTCTCCCTAGAGGTTATAGATTTGTGGCTAAAAAGGAAAGCCAAAGATAGTAGAAAGATAAAAAGGAGAGGGATTGTCTTTTCTTGTAGACTTCATGCTATAGGAGAGTAGATTATTTTTTGAATAATGATATGTATGTGTCAAATAGAAAATCTTTTTGGTATTTCATTGTATTTAGAGGAAGAAAGTTTTAATACTTTAAAACTTTGAGCTTCTGTGTGTTAGTTTTATGATCAATGTCAACCTTTGAGTTATTTTGATCATCTCTAAATACAACTTTGACACATAATTATTACCACAATTATCATTCAGACTTTGAGCTTTTGTTTATTTTTATATTCGAGAATGGCAATTCGTCCCTCTTTCTACATTTCTTCAATAGTGTAAGGATCAAGAAAATGAACTTGGTGTCATTTGTTGTTTATTTCATTTCAGTTAGTTTATCTTTTTGCATCTATGTCATGTTTATGTATAGATGTTTGTAGACCTTTTGTGCTTTCTAGTTAAAAACATCTATATTTAAATTCATTATAAATCATGTATATCTAGTTGTACCTAGATAAATTCAAAGGAAGCTTATCAATCCAATGATAACCTATCCAGCTGTTAGTGTTGATTTAGTCTTCTTATTTGGCCATTTAAGGTCATTTTGTATGTATTTTCTTGGAAGACAATTTGTTCACTAACACATCCAAACCCTAAATTAGATGATGGAAAATGAGCAAGAAAATATCTTACTTTCCTATTTATAGGAATGTCTGGTCATGAAGCAAAAATTTTCATGTGCGAGAACCTAAGGAGGAGGAGTTAAGAATTTTTCTTTATCAAGTGACCCAAGAGGAGAATCTGCAATGCAATGTTAAGAAAGAAGGCTTAAGGAGATGAATGCTTGAAGGGTAAACAAGCTATCAGAGCTACAAAGTATGAAGGCCAAGTAGAATTGAGGACTAAACAGAGATTTAAAATCTGCAAGAGAAGTTGTAAGTTGCATCAAATCAAATCTATACTATTACTCCTAACAATTGTATCATTCTAGCATAAATTCTTTGGATTAAGGTTGACCTAACAATCATTTGTAAATCCTTTAACTAGGTGGCATTCTAAGTAAATGGCCTAAAGTCCTCTAACAAAGCTCACTTATAATAGGGTGATTAAAATCCCTTAATCGGGTCATATTAATAGTGTGTATTGTAACCTTTAACAAGGTTGGCCTTTCACTGGGCATTACTTCAAAATAGTGAAAAGAAGTAGCATTGTGATGTGAATATCAGGATTTAACTGTGTGATTTTTGAGTCAAACTCGATGACCCATGTTTCATGAGTAGTGATTCAACATGAATCCATCTCTCATGAGAATAAATGGAACACTTAGCACTCATTGGATCTAGGTGATGCTCACAGGGGTGAAGCACCGGGACTTCTCGGGAGGTCACCCATCCCAGTACTACTCCAGCCTGAGCGCGCTTAACTACGGAGTTTCCTCCACAGTTAAACCCAAAGCTTGCAACCCCATTTGCAAAACCTTCACCAAGTGTTGTGCCTTATGAACCATTCATTAGAAAGCCCCTTAAGCTCATCAATTGATAAGTAGGAGATGATTTCCACAGCTAGTCAAATTGTGATGTGAATATCAGGATTTAACTGTGTGATTTTTGAGTCAAACTCGATGACCCATGTTTCATGAGTAGTGATTCAACATGAATCCATCTCTCATGAGAATAAATGGAACACTTAGCACTCATTGGATCTAGGTGATGCTCACAGGGGTGAAGCACCAGGACTTCCCGGGAGGTCACCCATCCCAGTACTACTCCAACCTAAGCGCGCTTAACTACGGAGTTTCCTCCACAGTTAAACCCAAAGCTTGCAACCCCATTTGCAAAACCTTCACCAAGTGTTGTGCCTTATGAACCATTCATTAGAAAGCCCCTTAAGCTCATCAATTGATAAGTAGGAGATGATTTCCACAGCTAGTCAAATTGTGATGTGAATATAAGGATTTAACTGTGTGATTTTTGAGTCAAACTCGATGACCCATGTTTCATGAGTAGTGATTCAACATGAATCCATCTCTCATGAGAATAAATGGAACACTTAGCACTCATTGGATCTAGGTGATGCTCACAGGGGTGAAGCACCGGGACTTCCCGGGAGGTCACCCATCCCAGTACTACTCCAGCCTGAGCGCGCTTAACTACGGAGTTTCCTCCACAGTTAAACCCAAAGCTTGCAACCCCATTTGCAAAACCTTCACCAAGTGTTGTGCCTTATGAACCATTCATTAGAAAGCCCCTTAAGCTCATCAATTGATAAGTAGGAGATGATTTCCACAGCTAGTCAAATTGTGATGTGAATATCAGGATTTAACTGTGTGATTTTTGAGTCAAACTCGATGACCCATGTTTCATGAGTAGTGATTCAACATGAATCCATCTCTCATGAGAATAAATGGAACACTTAGCACTCATTGGATCTAGGTGATGCTCACAGGGGTGAAGCACCGGGACTTCCCGGGAGGTCACCCATCCCAGTACTACTCCAGCCTGAGCGCGCTTAACTACGGAGTTTCCTCCACAGTTAAACCCAAAGCTTGCAACCCCATTTGCAAAACCTTCACCAAGTGTTGTGCCTTATGAACCATTCATTAGAAAGCCCCTTAAGCTCATCAATTGATAAGTAGGAGATGATTTCCACAGCTAGTCAAATTGTGATGTGAATATCAGGATTTAACTGTGTGATTTTTGAGTCAAACTCGATGACCCATGTTTCATGAGTAGTGATTCAACATGAATCCATCTCTCATGAGAATAAATGGAACACTTAGCACTCATTGGATCTAGGTGATGCTCACAGGGGTGAAGCACCGGGACTTCTCGGGAGGTCACCCATCCCAGTACTACTCCAGCCTGAGCGCGCTTAACTACGAAGTTTTCTCCACAGTTAAACCCAAAGCTTGACCTCCCGGGAAGTCCCGATGCTTCACCCCTGTGAGCATCACCTAGATCCAATGAGTGCTAAGTGTTCCATTTATTCTCATGAGAGATGGATTCATGTTGAATCACTACTCATGAAACATGGGTCATCGAGTTTGACTCAAAAATCACACAGTTAAATCCTGATATTCACATCACAATTTGACTAGCTGTGGAAATCATCTCCTACTTATCAAGAAGTAGCATGTTATTCGTGGTTTTTCCGAAATTGTGTTTTGACATAAATCATTGTATCAAGTGTGCTGATGAATTTGTTGTGTTTCATGCTTTACATTTGTACAAGTTGATTTAATAGTAATATACAACGTTTAGTGATTGCATAATGTATGCATGGATGGGTATGAGTGTTTTATGGGTTCACTAAGTTGTGAAAAAATTTATTTCTGCATCTGGACCTTGGATAACTAATTCAGCCCCCACCCTTCAGTTATTCTAAAGTATTCCAACAATTGGTATTAGATCCATCTAATTAAGAGGACTAGTTTCAAGGTACTAGAAGCACAAAGATCGAGATGTCTAAAAGAGAAGTACCCAAGTTCAATAGAGATAACTTTTTTGCATAGAAAATTTTGATGAAGCTACACCTTAAAGGATTTGGAGATCATGAATAGTCTACCATTTTAGTGGAATATGTTGATCTAGTTGGAGCGCTAACTGCTAAAGATATGAAGAAGAAGAAAGAAGACAATGAGGTGATGTTGGAGATTGCATCTGCCCTAAGCTATGCTTAATTTGATGATATCAAAGGCTATGACACTATAAATAAAATGTGGGATGTCCTACACACTATCTATGGAGGAGACAAAAATGTTCAAAGAGCCAAATCTGAGAGTCTTAGAGGTAATTTTGATGATATGAGAATGGAAGAAGGTGAGAATATTGCTCAATATGTAAAAGAAGTTATTAGTAAAATAAGAGGGGCTATGGTCATATAGATTATGATATTGTGTTAAGAAAAGTCTTAAGAACACTACTACCTATGTATGCTATTAGAGTTTCTACAATTCAAGTACTGAGATGTATTCTAGGAAATGATCTAACTCTTCAAGGTCTGGTAGGTAGACTCACTACTTTTGAGCTATCTAACTTTGATAATTACAAACTTGAGAGATTTTTTAATCTTCTTTCAAAGCTAAGCTATTATTAAAGGACTCTAATGAGATGAAGTAGAAGGAGAAGAAGAGAAAGATAAAATATGTATCTAGTGATAGTGATATAGATGAGGAAGATGTTGAAGAATTGGAAGAACTATTGGCAAGAATATTTCATAGAGGTAAAGGCAAGTTCAAAGGTAATTTGTTTCAATTTCAATTTGGTTGGTCATAATCCTACAAGATGTACATAGAAGAAGAACTATAGAGATGAAAAGAAGTACAAGAATAGAAGAGAAGATGATAGAAAATATTACAAAGACAAAGGCAAGAAGTCATGCTACATTGGTGAAGAAGAAATCAGGGATGATTCTGTTGAACATGATGATGGAGTGGTGTATGTCGTAATTAAGGATGAATCTAATGAAGATGAGGTGACTTCACTTGTAACTTGTGTGAACAAAAATAATAGATGGATCATTGACAGTGGATGCTCACATCACATGACTGGAGACAAAAGTAAGTTCATTACCTTGAATTGTTATGATGAAAATAGTCTAAGATTTGTTAATGATGCACCATGTTTGATAAGAGGAAAAGGTTCTATCAAACTAACAAACAAAATTTCATGTAATAGTGCTTACTATGTTGAATGACTAAACTATAACTTGTTGAGTGTGTCACAATTGAATAATTTGGGATGCAAGGTTGAATTTGGAAACAAGATTGCTAAGATATATGACACAAATGGAAAACTGATTGGAAAAGGTGATCAAACAAGAAGTAATCTATTCTATCTTGATATAGAGGATGCTACTTGTCTTGTTGCAAAATTTGATATGTATGGCTTTGGCATAAGAGATTATGTCATGTTAATTTTGATAACTTGGTTTGTATCAGTAACATTAAGAAAGTTAGAGGTTTTCCTAAGTTGAAGAAACCTAATAATATAGTGTGCAAACAATGTTAGCTAGGAAAAATGATAAAGTCAAGCTTTAAGAGTAAAGCTTATACCTCTAAAGAAATACTAGAGATTGTTCATACTGACTTGTGTAGACCAATTGAAGTAAAAAACTATAGGAGAGATAAGTACATAATGTTATTTTTTGATGATTACTCTAGGATGATGACAATTATGTTTTTGAAATAGAAATCTTCAAATGTTTAAGTGGTACTTAGCTAGAGTTGAGAAAGAAATAGATAAAAATTTGAAATGCTTAAGATCAGATAGAGGAGGAGAATTCACATCAAATTATTTTGAGATGTTCTGTAATGACAGAGGAATCAAAAGGCAAACATCTGCCCCTAGGACCCCTCCACAAAATGTGATTGCTGAAAGGAGAAACAGATCTATAATGGAATGTTCCAAAACACTTATAACGGAGAAGAATGTTGATTTTAAATAGTAGAGAGAAGCTATAAGTACTACTTTATATACCTTGAACCGTGTGCAAATAAAGGAAGGTACTCATTCAACACCTTTTAAACTATGGTATGGATATCCATCCAATGTAAAATACATTAAGGTATTTGGAAGTGTTACATTCTTAAAGATTTTAGGAATGGAAAGCTTGATGAAAAAAGTGAAGAAGGTATATTCCTTGGCTACTCCACAAGAAGTAAACCTTATAAGTGTTTAAATACTAATACTAACCAAATTGTGAAAAATGCAAATGTGAATTTTGATGAATTTGTAGAAGTACAAGAGGCTAAACTCATGAAAGAAGTAGAAGAATACAAATCATTTGTATAATTTTATGAAGGAATTCTTGTAGAGAAAGATCCTACAAATAAAGCTACAAACTAACAACAATTTTTAGTGACTACTGAGTCACATCTTGTGAATGCCAAGGTACATTTAGGAACTAAGTTGCATTCAGATGCCAAGTTATAGAATGAAGTGGGTGCACATTCTGATTTTGAGTTTAGTACACATTAAAGAGATGCTAAGATACCTAACAGAGATGTACACAATGATTCTGAAGCTGAAAGACAAAATGAAGAAGCAAGAGTTGAGCCAAGATTGCCTAAATATGTCAACAGACATCATCCTTCTAATCAAATCATTTGAGATAAAAATTCTAGGCCAATGAAAAGAAATAGATTGAGAAGTGAATCGTGTTTGATAGGCATGAAGGAGCCCAAAATAATGAAAGATGAATTAGAAGATGTGGACTGGTACAAAGCCATGGAAGAAGAGATTGAACAGATAGAGAAGAACAAAACATGGAGTCTAGTTCTTAGACCAGAAGACAAGAATGTGATTGACATCAAGTGGGTATTCCAAAAAAATCCAGATGAAAATGGCGAAGTCACAAGAAACAAAGAAAGATTAGTTTGCAAGGGATATGCACAACAAGAAGGAATTGACTATGGGGAGACATTTGCCCCTATTGCAAGAATGGAAGGAGTATGAACTCTACTTGTTTATGCTGCATACAAAGGTTTCAAAGTTTATCAAATAGATGTTATATCTGCATTTTTGAATGGCATACTAGAGGAATAAGTTTATATAGAACAACCAGAAGGTTTTGTTGATTATAATAATAAGAAAATGGTATGTAGATTGCACAAAGATCTATATAGTTTGGAACAAGCACCAAGAGCATGGTATGAGAGACTTCATACTTATCTTGTGAAGATTAGATTTGAAAGGACTAATGATAATAGAAATCTATACATAAAAATAGAAAAAGGAAAAGGCATTTTTCTATCTGAAATATTTGTTGATGATATCATATTTGGAGGTCAAGATACTTTATGTAAGGATTTTGCAAATCAGATGAGGCAAGAATTTGAATGGAGAAATAAATTTTTTTGTGGGATTGCAAGTATATTAGATGAAGTATGGTATATACATCACTCAATAAAAATATGTCAAAGAAATATTGAAGACTTTTGGATTAGAAGATTCCAAACCAATAAGTACACCTATGGTGACAAGACACATGTTGTCAAAGAATGATGATTCTATTGAAGTGAATCAAACATTATATAGGTCTATGATTGGAAAATTGCAATATGTAGTACATAGCAAACCTAATATTATTATCTATAGGGATAGTTGCAAGATTCTCTGTTAATCTTAGGGAGAATCATTTAATGGTTGTGAAAAGAATAATGAGATATCTGAAAGGAACATAAGAGTTTGATCTATACTATAAGAAGAATGAACAATTTGAATTGAGAGCCTACATTGATGTTGATTAGGCTAGAAATATTGATGACAAAAAAACCACCAATGGAGGATCATTTTTCTTAAGCAAGAGACTAGTTACATGGACTAGTAAGAAACAAAGTTGTACTTCACAATCTATTGCTAAAGCTAAATATGTTTCTACTACTATAAATTGCACAAACATTGTATGGATCAATCAGCTACTCAATGGAATGAAGAAAGAAATCATAGAAACAATGCTATTTTATTATGATCATACAAGTGCTATCAATATAACAAAGAATCTAGTGATGCACACAAAGACAAAGCACATTGCAATCAAGTATCATTACTTGAGAGAGTTAGTTCAAGATAAAGAGGTGAAGATGGAATATGTTAATTCAAAAGAAAAAATTGTTGATGTCTTCACAAAACCATTACCTAAGGATGCTCATGAGTATCTAAGAGGTAAACTAGGGGTGATACCCCTATCAAAGGCTATCTAAGTAACAAGAGGAGTACCCTACATCAAACAATCTGATATTCATATATTACATATTGATGCAAATGATTTTACTCTAGGAGCTGCCTAAAGTAATCACAAAACTAAAACTTCAAATCAGTCACAAGCAAGATGATAGAGGGAGAAACTAAAGAAACTACAAAATATTATATTTGCACATTTTAAGATGACAAGTTTTTGGTACATGTCTTTGGCATTATTTTTAAAGAGGGAGAAAGTAAATTTAATTGATCACCATCAGAAAGGGAGATCTACTAATCAGAAAGATAGAAAGTACATTAGAGGGAGAAAGTGTAAGAGATTGTTGTCAAAGAAGCTAGAGAAGCTACTGGTCTTAGACAGAGACTAGATAATTGCTGATGTTTTTGATTAGATGAAGACACATGTATGATGTAAGAAAGAGGGAGAAATACTAATCCACTTAGTAAGAGGGAGATACAAGAAGGAACTTAGAGGGAGTTATAAGAAAGAGTTTTGTACCCTAATCAAAAGATGGGAGTTGCTTATAGAGGGAGAAATTTTGATACAAGTTTTTTTTTTGGTATTATCTTACTATTTTGACCTAATTAGATTGGTCGAACAAGATTTTCATCATTTGATTTACTTGGTTGATCAATTTGGTTTACCAACAATGCCAAAGAGGGAGACTATTGAAATCTGAATAAAAGGTCATTGTTAAGAGAGATTGTTGAAAGAGGGAGATTTTTGAAGAAGACTATGTGTTTCAATCATTATTTTGTCACTGATGTCATCCCTATTATTTTCTAGTAAGACAAATACTTATAAGATTTAAGTACTATCGCTTGATTGATGAAGAGGATTTGATCAATAAGAGGTAACAATAGCACCTAGAGGAAAGGTTGAGTTATGATTATGTAATGAAGTACAAGGATTAGTTAAGACAATGATGACATGATGTATTCATAATCTACTTAAGGTTAGAAAATGTTGGCTACACTTAGAAAGTTTAGAAAAAAAAAGTTACACCAAGTTTGTCTTCCAAGCTTGACAAAATGGATAGTAGGTGCTGAGAAAAGTTAGTGCAAGCCAAGAAAAAACTTAGTTGCAGCCAAGTGAAAGAAAATTCTAGTGGATGTTGAGCAAGACAGTTGATGTCAAGTAAAGTTTAGTTGATGCCAAGAGATTTTATAGTTAATGTCAAGCAATGTAGTATGTGCTGAACATCAGAAGGTTGATAATGTTGAGCTGCTGCATTATGTTAAAAATTAAAGATTCATCGAATGTAAGCCAACAAGTTTGTTTACTTGAAACTTGTGAACTAGGAGGAAGATAAGGTTGATGAGCTAGTGGCACAAAATTTGATGTAAACCATTTTGACACAAATTTAAATGGATTCTAGGAGAAGTTGCTAGAAGAGATACAAGATATGGGGTAGATACATTGTATCATACCTAACCCATCTGAACCCTAAATTGGATAATGGAAAATGAGCAGGAAAATATCCTAATTTCCTATTTATAGGAATGTATGGTCATGAAGCAAAAGTTTTAATGTGTGAAAATCGAAGGAGGAGAAGGAGTTAAGGGTTTTACTTAATCAAGTGACCCAAGAGGAGAATTTGTAATGGCATGTTAAGGAAGAAGGCTTAAAGAGATGAATGCTTGAATGGTCAACAAGCTATCAAAACTGCAAAGTATGAAGGCCAAATAAAATTGAGGACTGAACAAAGATTTGAAATCTACAAGAGAAGTTGTAAGTTGTATCAAATCAAAGCTCTACTGTTACTCTCTAACAATTGTATTAGTCTAGGGTAAATCCTTTGGATTAAGGTTGACCTAATAGTCATTTATAAATCCTTTAATCAAGTGGCATTCCAAGTGCATGGCCTAAAGTCCTCTAACGAGGGTCACTTCTAACATGTTGATTGAAATTTCTTAATCGGATCACATTTAATAGTGTATAATGTAACCTTTAACAGGGTTGGCCTTTCACAGGGCATCACTTTAGAAGAATGAAAAGGAGTAGCATGTTATTGGTAGTTTTTCCCAAATTGGATTTCTATGTAAATAATTGTGTCAAGTGTGTTGATGAATCTACTATGTTTCATGCTTTCCATTTTTACAAGTTGTTTTGATAGTAACATACAAGTTTTTGTAATTGCATAATGTATGCATGCATGGGTATGAGTGTTTTATGGGTTCACTAAGTTGTGAAAAGTTTTATTTCTACATCTGGACTTTGGATAATTGATTCACTCCCCCCCCCCCCCCCCCCCTCTCTCAGTTATTCTAAAGTATTCTAATAGGTGATTTGGATGAAGAGATATATATGGCACAACCATAAGGATTTGAATTCAAAGGTTAGGAAAACTTAGTATGTAGATTGAAAAAAAATTTATATGGCTTGAAGCAAGCAGCTTGGCAATGGTATCTAAAATTTGATAGTTTTATGCATGAGCATGGATACTATAGGTGTCATTCAAATCATTGTGTTTATGTTAAGAGGTTGGATGATAATAGCTATATTATTTTATGCTTATATGTTGATTATATACTTGTAGTGGATCTGACATGGATCACATTAAGGGGATTAAAAGAATAGTTAGCACATTCATTTGCTATAAAGGATTTCGGGGTAGAAAAAAGAATCCTTGGTATGAATATTTGTAGAGACAAGAAATATAGAAAATTGACATTATCTCAAGCTGATTATATTGAGAAGGTGTTGCAATGTTTCTCTATGGAGAATGCTAAAGTTGTTAGGACACCTTTAACTGGTCATTTGAAGTTGACTAAGGAGATGTGTCCCAAGACACAAAAATAGGAGGATAAGATGTCTAAGATACCTTATGCTTAAGTAGTAGGAAGCTTGATGTATGATATGGTTTGTACAAGGCCAGATATTGCACATGTAGTGGGAGTCATAAGTGAGTATATGAGTCATCCAAAAATTGAGCATTGTAATGTAGTAAAATGGATTCTCGAATATTTCAAAGGAATATCTAGTAAGTGTCTAAATTTTGGTGGCTCTACTACTGATTTATAGGGGTATGTTGACTCAAATTTGGTAGGGGATATTGATACCAAGTAGAGTACTACATGTTATGTATTTACTGTTGGTGGAGCAGTGGTGAGCCAGGTTTCTAGGTTGTAGAAGGTTAATGCTTTATCCACTATAGAGGCAGAGTGTGTTGTTGCTACAAAGGTAGCCAAGGAGATGATATGGCTTCAATTCTTCATGGAAGAATTGGGACACCTAAAAAGGGATAATTATTTGTTCATAGAAAGATAAAATATCATTCATCTTGGAAAGAATTCAGTTTTACATTCAAAGATAAAATATATACAATTGTGATACCATTTCATTTGGCCAATTTTGGATGATGGAAATTTAAGATGGAGAAGGTACATACAAATGATAATTAGACAGATATGTTTACCAAGGTAGTAAAAAGGGAGGAGTTGATGTCCTCTTTAGCCTTGGTTGGTCTTTTAGACTAAATAGAATAAAAGAGCAGTAGAGTCTAGGGTGATTTGATATTCTAATGGGAGCTACAAGTTTGTAGTGCTATGATCAACCTCCAAGTGAGAGGTTATTATTGTGGAGTCTAAATAGTCTCCAAGTGAGAGATTTTTGTGATGTGTAGCCTAATTAGACTTGAAGGTTTATTCAGCATGGTTTTCTCCCCATATTATTTCCACAAGGGTTTTGGGGCAACACCCTAAAGATGGGATCAAGGGGCAGTGCCCCAAGTGCACTTCCTATCATAGTACATGGTGGGGTCAAAGAGAAATTCCCTTGTGGGGGTTTTGGGGGATAGCACCACCAAAGCTAGAAATGACCTTATATTGTAAAAGGCATTGGCTACTATTTTCCTATTGGACAACTTATTCTAGCCCTAATTTTATAAGTGGCAAAAGCTTATATAAAAAGGCTTAGGGTTAGGGATTTGATATTGTAATGGTGATATTGTAGCTTCTTGTGGTTATATTGAGCTATAAGAGATTATAGATTGTAATCACTAGATAATAATAATATTGGAATTTATTTTGAAGGATATAGCCTAGGGATTGGGTGAGCCATGTTAAATCCTAGTGTCTTGTGTTCTCTTCTGTGCGATTTATTATTTTTTGATATTGGTTATATTTTCATGTAACTATTATTTATGTCTAAGGTTAATCCTAACATGAGTTAAATTTAGGAGCCAAGTTGTAGACAAAAGTTGAGGTACATTTTGATTATAAGATAAGTGTACATGAAAGGAACATTGATCTACCTGATAGAGTAGTACATAGTGATTCTAAAGTTGATAGACCTATTGAAGAAAAAAGAGAAAAACCAAGATTATCAAAGTATATCAGAAAACATTACCCTACTAAAAAAATTATTAGAGATAAATAAGATATACCAATGACAAGGAATAGGTTTAGAAGTGATACTTGTTTGTTGAGCATGCATGAGCCTAAGACGGTGAAAAATGCATTAGAAAATGAAGACTAGAGTAAAGCCATGAAAGAAGAGATTGATAAAATTGAGAAAAACAAGACATGGACTCTAGTACCTAGGCCAAAAAAGAATAATGTTATTCAAACCTAGTGGGTGTAAAGAAATTAGTTAGATGTGAATGGTGAAGCCACAAGGAATAAGGAAAGATTACTTTGCAAGGGGTATGCACAAGAAGAAGGAATTGACTATGGAGAAACATTTGCCCTAGTTGCAAGATTAGAAGAAAAGAATAATGTTATTCAAACCTAGTGGGTGTAAAGAAATTAGTTAGATGTGAATGGTGAAGCCACAAGGAATAAGGAAAGATTACTTTGCAAGGGGTATGCACAAGAAGAAGGAATTGACTATGGAGAAACATTTGCCCTAGTTGCAAGATTAGAAGGAGTAAGAACTTTGCTTTCTTACTTTACATATAAAGGTTTCAAAGTTTGTCAGATGGATGTGAAGTCAGCATTTTTGAATGGTATACTAGAAGAATAATTTTACATAGAACAATTTGAAGGATTTGTTGATCCAAACAACAAGAACATGGTATGTAGACTACACAAAGCTTTATATGGTTTAAAGAAATCCCCAAGAGCATGGTATGAAAGGCTTCAAAATTATCTTGTGAAGATTGTTTTTGAGAAGATTGATGATAAAAATAATCTATACTTGAAGATAGAAGGAGGTGAATGTATTTTACTAGCTGAAATTTTTGTTGATGATATCATATTTGGAGGTCAAAATGTATTATGTTAGACATTTGAAAATGAAATGAAGAAATAATTTGAGATGTCTATGTTTGGAGAGATCAAGTTCTTTGTTGGTTTGCAAGTATATCAGATGAAACATTATATATACCTCACATAGTCTAAGTATGTGAAGGAAATATTGAAAACCATTGATTTGAGGATTTGAAACTTGTTAGCATTCCTATGGTGATAGGACATAAATCGTCAAAGACTAATGATTCTACTAAAGTGAATCAAACATTATACAGGTCTAGGATTGACAAATTGCAATATGTGGTACACAACAAACCTAATATTGCATTAGTTATTGGGATTTTTGCAAGATTTTCTACAAACCCTAAGGATAATAATTTGATGGTTGTTAAGAGAATTATGAGATATCTAAAAGGAACATAAGATTATGGTCTACACTACAAGAAAAATGAAAACTTTGAGTTAAGAGCCTATATAGATGCTGATACAAACTTGATGCAGTGGATATTACTTTAGGATTTTCTTGCAATAATGAAGGAGTTGAATTAAAATATTTACAATCACGTGCAAGGTAATAGAGGGAGAACCTAAATTGATTATATCTACATGAAAAGATGAAAAGTCTTTGGCATTGTTTTCAAAGAGGGAGATATAAGAGAAAATAACCTTAATAGGGAGATATAAGGAGATATAAGAGAGATATATTGAAGGAGATTGACAAAGCTAACATAACCCTATATAGAGGAAGGACATATATTAATAGAGTGAGAAATTTCAAAGATACTATTTTCTTTTTGGTATTTTTGTCGGTATTCATTTGCCATTAATTCCAAAGAGGGAGATTATTGAAAATATGTTGTTTTAAAGTATAGAACATGTAATGGACCAATCATTATTTTGTTAATGATGTCAAACATGTTACCTACTGGTGAGACAATTTCTTTTTGGACTAAATGCTATTATGTGGTTGATTGATGAAGAGGATTTGAAAAAGGTCGTTAGAGTAAATAATTAATTATTAATTATTTGTTTATTCTATTACTTAAGCTTACTTAGTTTAATGAATTTATTTAATATTTAATAGTTAATAGTTGTAGTGATGAGTTGTTCACAACATGGGAGTATGTTCCCTTCTAGCATGTTCCACCTTTTTGTCAAAGAGTGTTTAGTTGTCAACCTTATCTTCTACCTCCTTCCAATTTGTTCTACAAGCTTCCTTGAGGCTTTTATAAGTGGTCTCTCTCTCATTGTAAATTCATTCATTCACATAGAAATTTCATTTTCCTATTGTGAAATATTTTCTCTTGCATTATTTGCTTCAAGCTCTTGCTCCTTCAATTTCTCTTTAGCAAGCTATTTGCATGCAGGTGATCTTCAAAAACTGTGAAGTTGGATTTTATCAACTCCTACATGGTATCAGAGGCTCCCTACTACTTCTTGGTTTGAAGGATTTTTGAAGCCACGATTCAAAGACACCAACCCTAGTTTGTTTTGATTTTTTCTTCAATCAAGAGGAAGAGCATTTTTTTAGTATTTGGAGAAAAGGAGAAAGAGGGTTTGACATAATAGATCTGATATTTTTTGGGTTTTTTCTTTATTTTTTGGAGGTGCAATGGTGGAGATTCAGAAAAAATAACTATAGAGGTGATTTTCAAACAACGATATCTCCCTCATACAGACTCATTTTTTTGAGCAATTGTCTTTGTTTTGGGGTAGGATTTCATGATCTACACATTAGTACAGATGGTTTGAGATCTCTATTCCTAATTTTTTTGCAACTCACAACTCCAGATTTTTGCCAATTCAAATGCTTAGTACGATCTCATCTAGACACATAATCAGGTTTTTTTGAAAGTGTATATTTTTTGGTCTATTTTCCAGATCTACAATTAGATTATAGATTCTATAGATAGAAATACTACTTTTAGAAATAGGCCCTAAATTGGCTATTGTAATCGCACTAAGTAAAGAGTGCCCAATTTATACATTGTGGGGGGAGCATTTTCTTTTTTGTAATTTACTTTATAATAAGACCCTTCTACTTACATCTTCTTCTTTCTCTTAATGTCAGATCCATCTATGACCCATCTCACACCACACAACTATCACACTTGGAAGGCATAAATGACATGGCTTCTCATGTCAAGGGGCTTATGGTCATGTCTGGATGAGAATTAGCCTATTCTTACATGATATTTTGAGGTTCTTCAGCACAGGAAAAAAATGGATGAGGCCATGAGATTGATTGCACTGAACATTTCAGATAGTCTACTATTTCACTTGGATGGTTTGACTACTCCATGAGCATATTGGCTCAAATTTTAGACTTCGTTTGGCCAGGTGAATGAGTTTCAAGTGCTTCAGCTAGATGTAGAGTTGACTTCTTTGACACCTAATAGCTTTCCCACCATTGAGGACTTCTCGATGAAGTTCAAATCTTTGTGTACACTTTTTCAGGGATGTGGGAAAACCAAGATAGATGATGAGTGTATCTTTTTGATACTCTCAAAGTTGAAGGGATAGTATCAAATCTTCACTTCTACTTTCTACTCCACTATGGATGTCTTGGGTGACAGACATAGGATGCCTTCATTTGAGATATTTTGCGATTGGTTAACTCGTGAATAGTCCACAATCAATCAAATGGATCCACTTTTAGGTTCACAGTCATAGGCATTGCTTGTCAAGGATATACAGGAGTAGAAGTCGAAGTAGATATTAGATCCCTCTTCTATCGGTTCATCATCTTCTAAGAATAAGGAGAAAAAGAAGATTGAGACTCCTATTGTTTCTATTATCAAAAAGGATGTCATGATAAGGCACATTGTTTTTAGAAGAGATTTGATGGCTATGAGAAACAAATTGTAGATTTGCAAGCTCTTCTTTAGAAGAACATTCTTTCTTCTCCATCCTCTTCTACCTCACAGGGGTTTTTCTTTAGTATTCTTCCACATGTTCACCATCTACATCAAATCTTGGAAGGGGTCATACATTACAGGCTACCATTGCATCTCCTTCATAGGTTCCTTGGATATTGGATTTAGGTGCTTCTCACCATATGACGTCTTCTCAAGGTGCCTTCTCTACTCTTGAGGCTTCTCTTATTCCTCATATTCTCATGGGGAATAACACTGCACTACCAATCTATAGGAAAGGTTTAGTTCACATCCAGGATGGTATATTCAATGATGTATTGTATGTTCCATCTTTGTCTGCCAACCTTCTCTCAATTTCTCAGATTACACATAGTAGATCAGGGAAGACAATTGAGTTCACTATTAATTTAGTCTTTATTCAAGATCATGTAATAGGAGGTCTTATTTCTATAGGGTTAGTTGATCCTTCCACTCATCTTTACACCTTCTTTCACTTTGGTCCACCATCTCCATTATTCGAGCACACTACTTCTCTTTCGTAAGAGCATCATGTGGTGCAGTTAGGATACTTGAACCTTTGTATTGCTCGTAAGATCCCTATTTTGACTACCACACCACATCCACTTGAGGTCTTTTCTCCTATGCAAGATTCTTCTTCCACTCTACCTGATTCTCTGGCTTCATTCATTGAGACTCTAGGTACACTTCTTGCAGATACTACAACAGAGATTCATGACAATGTAATCACACCTGCCTTGGGGATTCCATTTCTAGATCCTCATATACTTTTCTTTGGGCATCAGCTAGGCCTTCTAGTTTCCCCTCTCATTCAGGGGTTCCCTTAGTATGTTCCCTTGTTCCTTTTACATTGGAGCTTCATTGGTTTAATCATTTCTACAAGAGCTCCATCATTCTGGGGGGGCTGTGGTGTCTATTCTCATGGGGGGGCTGGTTGTACTTATGGTTTTGAGAGAGTCTCTTGTAACATTTCCACTGAAAGTTGTCCTTAGGGGTTCTTGTTGAGGCCTTCCTTCCTTCTTTTATTTTTTTAGCATGTTTTTACTTACCTCTTTTTGGAGGAGGGTTTTTCCCATGTGGTTTTCCCTCTTTCTCCATTTTTAGAGGTTGCATTTCTTTGCATTGTATATGGGTACCTAACATGGCCTTGTTGTCAGGACCCATTCTACATTTTCTCTTAGTTTTTGTGAGCTTAAGGCATTCCCCTAAGTTGCACTTAAGTAGGGGTGTTAGAGTAAATAATTAATTAATTATTCTATTACTTAACATTACTTAGGTTAATGCATTTATTTAATATTTAATAGTTAATAGTTGTAGTGATGAGTTGTTGACAACATGGGAGTTTGTTCCCTTCTAGCATGTTCCACCTTTTGTGGAAGAGTGCTTAGTTGTCAACCTTATCTTCTACCTCCTTCTAGCTTGTTCTACAAGTTTCTTTGAGGCCTTTATTAGTGGTCTCTCTCTCATTGTAAATTCATTCACTCACATAGCAATTTCATTTTCCTATTGCGAAATATTTTCTCTTGTATTTTTTACTTCAAGCCTTTACTCCTTTGATTTCTCTTCAGTAAGCTATTTGCATGTAGGTGACATTGGTGAACTATGAAGTTAGATTTTATCAATTCCTACAGAGGTAACAAGAGAACCTAGAGAAAGGTTGAGTTATTTGGTGTATAAAAGGTGCATTAACACCAAGTAATACATTGATACTATAATGTATTGTTATCTACTTAAAGTCTCTAATGAAAGATTACTCAAGCAAAGACTTGAAGAATATCAAGTAAGAAAAGCGTCTTTTAAGCCTTGTCAAGCAGTCAGTGCAAGTCAAGTAGAAAATAATAGAAGTCAAGTGAAAATCAAGAGGTGCCAAGAAAAGAAGACAAATAGTGCAAGCTGAGTGAAAGTTAGTATTTATGCTAAGTAAATTTTAGTTGGTGCCAAGTATTAGTAAACTTTAGTGTTTACTAAGTGAACTAGTGTTGGTCGAGTGATAGAATAGTATAGATGCTAAGTGAAAACAAATAGTGTTAAATCAAAGATTTGTCAAATCTGAGCCAACTAATTTGATTTCTTGAATTATGTAAAGCATGTGGAAGATGACTATGATGAGATGATGGCACATAATTCAAGATAAACCATTTTGAGATGAATTCAAGGAAGATTATAGAGGAAGTATCTGGAGGGACTCAAATGGAAAAGTGGGTAGATTTATTGAATCCTACATAACCCTAAAATGGATGATTGTTTTTAAGTGGAAAAATATCCAATTCTCTATTTATTGAGATAGCTAGCTAGAAGCAAAGGTTTTTAATGTGCAAGAACCTAAGAAAGACAAGAAGTCTAGGGTATTGCTTCATCTAGTGGTCAAATAGAAGAGACTGCAGTTGGTATACAAAGAAAGAATGCTTAAAGGGATGAATTCTTGAAGGGTGAAAAAGCTATTAGAGCTAACAAGTATGAATGTCAAGTAGAATGAAGGACTGAAATAGAGATTTGTAATTTGCATGTGAGTTGTAAGTTTTTATCAGATCAAGTCCTAGTTTTTCTTTATAGTAACTGTACCAGTGTAGATTAAATCCTTTAGATTAAGGTTGAATTGAATTTTTAAATCCTTTAATATGGTGACATTATAATGGAATGTTCTAAAGTCCTCTAATAAGTCTCACTCCTAATAGGGTGATTGAAATCCTTTAACTAGGTCACATTTAACAATGTGTATTATGACCTTTAATAGGGTCGGCCTTTCACATGGCATCATATCAGAAGAGTGAAATTGGGTAGCATGTTACTAGTGGTTTGTCCTAAATTGGGTTTCCATGTAAAATCCTTGTGTCAAATTGTGTGAATGTGCTTATGGTTGTTCATTCTGACATTTCTACAAAGTTATTTTGACCTACAATAATAACCTACTAAGTTAATGTATTTTATGATCCAATGGATGCATGCATGTTATGGTTTTATGGATATGGATATGTTGAGATCTAAAAAGTTTAATTTGTACATCTAGACCTTGGATAATTGATTCCCCTGCTCTCAGTTATTATAAAGAATTCCAACATCAATTTCCTCATTTTAGAAATAGAAAATATTGAGATGGGAGGGGTGAATTAGTATTCTACAAACTTTTTCCCATAATTGAATATTGTTAATTACTTTATAACTTTCATATGAAAGTAAACCAACAATGTTGAACAATAAATATAACCATACACATAGAGAAATCATAACACCATTATTTGCTAACTAGGGAAATCCTAGCCAAGGAAAAACCTTGGTGGGGATGGTACCGACAAGATGATTTACCAAACAAAAGGATCTTGTTAAGGATATTGACTGAGTTAGGAGTCTTTGAAGTACATATAGTATCTCAAGTTCTTGTTAGAGGACTAAATCTTTTTAGAAGCCTCAACCCTATTAGGATTTTCTTCAAACCTATTAGGAGTTGGTAGATCAAATACAATGTATGCAAGAAGAGCCCACTACCCTAACATGCATTTATAAAATAATATTCTTTACAAAAATAAATATACATACAATAATTTGTCACTACTGTAATTCACACTTTCTATGATCATACATAAGATCTCACATATCATAAGGCTCATATAACTTTCAAGCTATTTATACAATAGTTCACATATCATATATCATCTCATCAACTTCACATTCTTTGTGCAAGATGAGATCTATACTTATACTTCACAAATAAATAATTATCTACTCAGTCAGCCTTCATGTGTTCACACGCTTGATATAATATAAAATAACATATGGAATAATATCCACAAAGTCAGCTCATCATGACTTGGTAATTATTTTGTCACCAAAATAATTCCTTAAGTCGTGCAAATCAATTCTTTTCTATGCTTTTTTTTGCTCTATCAAATACCCATACTAGTATTTCAACTATAACTTGCATTACAAATAGGCTATTTCAAAGTGTGTCATCCATACACATCAAATCTATCTCTTTCATACTGCAAATTGTCTAATACTTAGACAATTTTCTAACTCTAACTGCATAAATTAAATGTTGAATATATCTTTCCATAAATGACAACACTCAAGACATCTTACTGACCATATTTCCAACACCTCAAACTCTTCATAGTTGATATATTGTAGTATATTTAGGTTGTATAAGTGTGAAAAATCAGTTTTCAAAGTTTTATTTTCCTTGCATATCTTAGTTAGTTCTTTCCTTATATCCTCATTACCATTGATCTTAAATTTGTAATGAATGTACACCCTTTACATGTGACATACATTTAGGGGTTTGCAAAATGCACCAAGAGGGTTATCTTCCTTATATATAAATGGTTTCTTATTTAATTGATATCTAGACCTCTCCTTAGCATTATAGAGTTGTGCCTTATGCATGATCTATCAACTCCAATAACAAATGTGAGTGATTAAAAAATGAAGCTTCACAATGCACAAAATACCTCTTAAACAATCATGCTAGGGATTTCTATAATGGCTTCAAAATCACAGTAATCTAATTAGAACTCTTTAGCATTGACTCTTTGATGACTTCAACTTCTCAAATGGTGATAATGTACTCCAATTTACCTTTTAAATCCCCAATAATTTCTTCTATCATTAACTCATTCAATGTATAGTATAAAATATGATAGACCTTAATAGAACACATTCAATTTTATAGTGAACATTGAGATCTTTACATCAATATCTATAAACATAGATATAGAATTTATGATGCCTTATATATCTCATATTAACTTTACATACCTTAAATCTTCAAATTCAAGGGTTAATAATTTATTGATGAAATGCCCTCTATAGCCATGTTAAATATTTAGGTTGAAGTTGAGACTTTATTGTTTGACACTACTTCCCCTTTGTTCTCTACATTAGCTCAATCATTTTCCTTCCATACCTTGTTGTTAGCAATATTTCCTTCAATTGCAATTTTTTATCAATTATTTTATAACATGTTTTACTCACATTATTTTTCCTTCTTCAAACATAATTATTTTTTCTAATATTAGATATTGTAATGTTATTTTAAAACCCATCAAATCGACAATACCTAGTTGGATGTCAAAAATTATTAAAATTGTAACATGTAACAACAAAATTTCCACACATTCGTCCATTTTGGTTAACTTGCAACATGTAATCTCTAGATATGTATCTAAAGTTATTACATATGTGGCATGTGACACCATCATTTATAAAATTGTTCATTCCCAAAGGTCGTCTTCCTATCATGCTATATATCTAATTTTACTTACAACTCCTAACATGGTCAATATCTTTTACAAGATAATTTTAGTTAGTAGATCATTTTGTCAGCACCATCCCCATTAGGGTTTTCCTTTAGCCATGGTTTCTCTATTTAAAAAAAATGGTGTTATGAGTTTATTTATGTTGTGCATGGTACTACTTTTTAGTTTACTCATGTATGAAATTTTAAGGTTTATAATCGATATCCTTTATTGGACATAAAAAAATTAAGTGCATAAGGGATTCACCCCCCTGCTTCCCTCCCACCCTCCTAACCTTGACCCCCTCTCAATTATATTGGTGGACATTGGTATCAAAGAAAATATAATTAGAGGGAGACTAACAAATTGAGGGAGATCACTATGGATCAATAGATTCGTAGAACCTTAAAGATGCTATTGGTGAATTAGATCATGGCAATGATGAAAGAAAAAAAAAAGATTAAGCTTAGAGATGCACAAGACTATTAGGGTGATTCAATTATGTTCACTTGTCTTATAGCCTCTTCAAACATTTATGTACCAATGAAACTTCAAAAACATTTACTTGGTGACCTCATTCACTTTCACAATTAGCACTTACAAAAAATGTACTCCAAACTATAAATTCATTGATTCTATTATTATCAAATATTAAAATATAACTTTACTATTTACCTAGTTGAAATTGAGTTGCAATAAAAAGTAAATATCATGAGAATCGACTTGAAACATAATAATAATAACACATTTGACACAAGGATTTTTACTGTGGAAACCCTTTAAAGGGAAAAAAAATACCTAGGACTCACAACCCAAAATAATTCACTCCTCTAAAGTAAGCTCTATTAGGATCCAACCTTGTTAAAGGTTTACATACATACTGTTAATGTGACTTGGTTAGAGGATTTACACCAAAAGATCATATAGACCTTATCACTCATTGATCATGCCTAAAGTGTAGCCTAATATAAAGGACTCGTAAACATCACTAATTGATGCTACCATATCGGATTTCATATAATTGTAAGGTCTAGTTAGTTACAATATTTTTCTACTATGATGATTACAAATTTATAGTACAAATGATTTTGTTAGGTTTAGCACTATCTTGGTTGTTTAGATCTCTATTTTGCTTGATCTCTTTTTGATATTTTTCTGGTTGATTTGTTCCTTCTTTCTTTCACACTTTCACTTAACTCTCCTTTGATATGTCCTACTTTTCTCATTTCTCCTTTCTCTTTAAGGTTCAACAAATTTTAACTTTGATCTCATTTTTCCACATTCAACCAGAAACAAAAACTTATTTCAACTTCTCCTTAAATAGTAGTCTCCCTTCTTCTAGATTCTTCTAGAATTTTCCACTTAACCAGAATCATCGATCTCAGGTTCATTGCATTTAGTCACTTAGAAAATAGAACTTTCATAGAAATTTGTGCTCATCATTATCCTTCTTCAATATCCATCATTAGATATTCATTATATTTTTTGAAACATAGATCTTGTAACAAAATTTGGTTCGTGCCTTTTAACTTCTCAAATATTCTTTAATTTCACCAAAAGTGGGCCTCATTTCCATCTTTTATAACCTTGGTCTCATTATTGTTACTCGGTCAACATAAAATTTCACTAAGTTAAAACACCACTCAACCAATACTAAACTCACTCATTTAACACTAATCTTTCACTTATTTTTCTAACCACTCAATGATAACTATAGTCACTTGATGAACAGTGTCACTCGTAGCTTGTATAGCTCAATACATTACAAGATTAAATTATTGTAAAATAATAAAATCAACATTATATTATCATTGTCCAACTCATTCAAGTACCCATTGAATACCATACATGTCAATTATGTCATCAACATACTTTCTTCAAATCCTATTCATTAATAAAATGATATGGAACTCTACTGAATTAGAATAATGTCTAATCAACTAATACTTGACATCAATGACAATATAAAAACTGATATGAATCTTTTACATATATTTATGGCATTCTTAGTTGCATCATCATAATTTCATAGTGGAGGGAGAACTTGCACAAACCAAACAACATCTTGATAAATTGTATAAAAGTACATAGACACTTGATGAATAGATCATGGCACAAAATCCTATAGGAGATATGACAAGAATTGACTTTATTAAAGAAGAATCATGTAAATAATATGAAATCACAAAGGAACAAGAACCTATTCAACTAGCATATTAGATCAATCAAGTACATAATAAGTTTGAACAACCTAGAGATTAAATGAAATAATTCAATGGAAAACACTTTGCATGGAACAACTTTGGACACACTAAGAAAGATTGTAGAGGTAGAACTAAACTCTTTTCTAGGTATTGTTATAATTACTTTATTTATGGACATAATTCTAGTGAATGCAAGAAACCTGATTAGAAATTAAATGTAAGAATGAATGAAAGGACTAAGAGGGAAACTAATAGACCTTTGGGAATGGATAACATCATTACAACTGGAGTTTTTTTATTTATAGAGGAGTAAAAAAGATAAACAAGATACTGAGAGAGGGGTGCATCAGAATCTTTAACACTTTTAAACTTTTCACCAATTCTGTAACACCTTAATCATAACCAAAAGAAAAGACATAGTAATAATAATAATACCATACAAAGATACAAAGATAAAACCCATACAATTTTTTTTTCTAACTTCATATCATATTACCATTACAAAATAGCTTTGACAACCTGAAATTAAAATGAACTACAACAACATTAAATCATTACTGATCATAACATCTGAGTATATAAAATATACCCTCATTTTAAATACAATCAATAATACCAAACTTTTAGGTTGACACTGATCATAATTCAGATTCTAAGTTGTTTGTAACCATTAATCAAACTACAATTGGCCTTCAATGCTTAGGCAAAATTTCCTACTTCCAAGTCCATAAACAAATCCTATATCGGACCTAAAATCAAAACAAACAACACAATCAAAAAACACAAACAAGGCTTAGTAACACTAAATAAGCTAATGAGTTCTTCAGTAAACCTGCATGTTAGATAATATAATAGCATGAAATACATGTATCCAAATAAAGGATTATCAGAAAGTTCTATTTTTCTTTTCACAACTATTTTTATAGCAAGTACATAATTTCTTACAAACAAATACACGAAAATAAACTCGCATAGAATATGTCAAGGTAATGATCCAGTAGTTTCATGGGTGTCAACATAAGAATCTACGTTCATCCATTCATAGGATTCCATATGTCAGGTGAATCCATAAAGTTCTTATCTTGTTATATGTAACCCAACCCATGAGTTTTAGATATTACCACTTGATTAAATAATTGTCATAAACTTTCCCATAAGGATCTAGACTAGTGTCAGAGGGCATCCAAAAAAATAATTCTATCACCACAAGTTACTCGCTTTATGACAACCACCCAATCTAAAGGATCACACTTGCATAATCTAATACACACGTAATTCTAGTTTTACAAAACAAAAGAAAATTTGAAGTTTTATTTATTCAATTTAACAATTGAATTAGCAACCAGAAAATATCAGTTATCACCAAACTTCCAATTTTCCCAATGTAATCACTAATCAGATTACCAAACAAAACCATAATTGTAATTTTCCAAAAGCAATCCATATTTAAAAGTATCAAATATAGCTTTGTTTATTTTAATTTTTCACAATCAAATCATTAATAAACACATTTACTATATTCTTAACATTTAAACTATTTAGCAAGGAAAGAATCTTACTAAAATCTGAATACTAGAATCAAGCAATTCCCATTTTTGGAAACAAGTAGCCACGTTAACCTTATGAATGTAAACATATATTTTAATTCTAACAATCTATTAATAAGGAAATACATACATAATGATACATATATTTTTATACATATATATACATGGCAATATCTTTCTATATATATATATATATATATAATCTTTTTCACTGAATGAAACAAATAGCTTAGTGATAACTAAAATTTTACTACTCGTAATAGTAACTATTTGTCAAAAAGTCGATGACAAAGAAATCTAATGTTGTCTATTATCATATTCAAATATCCTTGTACCTAAAATGAAATATAGATCTCCCATCAAATACAATAACTATAGCCATAAAAATAGTTGAATCTAAAAGTTCCCAAATCTCCTATAGCCTACGAGATATTCTTGTTTGAAATTGATGTTTTAAGACTAACAGTAAGTTAACAGCTGCCATTATAAAAATGTAACTCATTTAATGTCCACTGTTCAACTCAAAGAACATCCTTTGTTCTACATGACTCTTTAAATAAAGCAATTGATACCATAAAGAAAATGACTATTTTGGATAGATTAAAACCCACATTTATGTTTTGTGAGAAACATCAAACCCTTTTCCCTTAATCTATTCAGTACAATATTTAGTTTCGCTATAACCCATATATACATTATAAATTCATTGCAACACAAAGAATAGGGTATATAAATTTTCACACCCGATTCTAGGTTTATACCGAGTTTGGTGATGAACACACCAAATTCAGTATACTCACAGAGTTGGGTGTCAAATTTTCCACAAAGCTACTGCGTATTCAATATTCATTATTTAAAAATGAAACATTACAAAAGAAAAAGGATTGAGTTAAAGAAAAGCCCCCTGCCTGTGCAAATGCGAAATGATAATCAAGGAGAAACTGCCTGGAGAGCCCTCAACTACCAACTCACATCCTAAACCTCCAACTCTCTATGCCTTGGTACAGAGATAAAAATGAAACCCTCTCAAACACTAAGATAGAGAAAATGCAACCACAAAAAGATAGAAGAATGAGGAATACAAATACATGAGAATTTATAAAGCTGGAGTGAGAATCAAAAATCATCCTCATGGTCACCAGAATCCCCATAATAAGCACAAAGAAACTCGTTTAATAGAGTTTCCATGAAACCCCCACTGGAGTTCATCAATGGCAAACTGAACTCAAAATCCAACTAACTCCAAGCCAAAAACGATCGACTAACCATGAAAATCAATGCTCATTACTGCGAGCTTATTTCTAACAACTTATTCTCTCAGTCTTCCAACACATGGCGAATGCAGTACCGATTAGAAAATCAATGAAACTACCCACCATAAATTCCCATAACATTGCCACCATAAGTCAAGTCCATAACAAGGCTATATTTTAGTAAGACTAGCGGTCATGCCATTAAAAGCTTAGGTTAGGTCTTAGTCTTAGTCGAATACATTAGGTTAGCTTAGGAAATGACTTAGCTTAACATAGTGTTAGGTATTAATGTTAACATTAATATTTATATTAATGATAATATTAATATTAATATCAATATCAATATTAATCGCTAATTTATATTAAGATTACAGCAAATCAATATGTATATACATATACATATAATTATAACTTGTATAAATATAAACACAAGCACACAAATATATCAACAATTACATATACGTATATTTATAAAGATAAACTTATATATATATATATATATATATATATATAAAATTATAATTATAATTATTTAATACTTTATGCACTTGTATTTATATATATATACATTTATATAACGTTATATATATATATATATATACACCAAAAGAAAACTGGCAAATAAAAGATTCTAGGGACAATTAAAATTTAATGCCACATTAATCATAAGTCTGAAAAATACCAAAAGTAATGAAACTAAAACCGATCCAAATGAAATTTAAAACAAAACTGAATTGCCTTATCTGAGAACCATTTCTTTACTGCAGGATTTCTGAATCTAAAATGTCAACATTAATTCTGAGAATCAGATCTTAGAAACATCTAACTTCTCATAGTGCATAAATAAAACAACATAATGATGCCAAAAATGAAATAGTTTCTACAAAATCAATGTCTCAAAACAAGTACCAAATCATCCAATAAATTAAACTAATCTCAGAGTCTGAGGTAACAGATGCAGAATTGTCAGGGTCATGAAAAATTCATCCACGTATATTAATAACTTGTGCATGTAAAAATTCTAATGTAAACTTTTTTAAACATGTAAATCTATTCAATAAAATTCATGAAAGTAAAACACATAGCACAATATTTGTTAGCCAGAAACCCTCCAAGGTGAAGGTAAAACTGGGGTGGGGATGACACCCACAAATATTTACTACTATAGTATTTAAGTTAACCAGTTAAGGTTACAATATTTGATCATAAGATATGATCTACCATATGAGGATTCTACCATGTTAAAGGCTTAAAATACTATTAGATCTCACCTTGTCAGAGGAGTTATCACTTACAACTAAGTAAGAACTTTGTTAGGAGATTTATAAAGATCTATTAAGATCACCCTATTAAGAGATTTATCATGATTCAAGTTGGTTAAAATTGATTCAATACCTGACTCTTAGGTTTCTCTAGAATATGATTTTGAGTCTTCTCCTTACTAATTGATCCTCTCCTCTGATCTAATAACACTTATCTTTCCCTTTCACTTCACTGCTTATGAATAGGTTACTTTCATTGTTAAGTGATAAGAAAACCCTTCAATGACTTCTGATCTTCTCAATCCTTCATAGTATAATGCTTCATGTGCACACATATACTCCTTCTCTTCTCCTTCTATGTCTATTAGTATATGATCTTGGTTAAGATCTTCCCTATTCAAAGATTTCTGTAAAGAGTTTTCTAGATGGTTCCATGTTTTTTCTTTTCATCTTGATCATTGAACACACAACATAGGGATATGTAATCCACATCATGTAGATATTCTATAACAACCTCTTCCAGTATTAAATATTCTACAACAACCTATTCAAAACTTAAATAAATATTCCGAGTTGGCCTGATAATCATTTTACCTCAAACTTTGTTCCATTCCTGACCTTTTGTAAACTCTACATTGCTTGGTCTTTATTATTTTTGATGCTTGGTCTTTATTATCCTTTTGATGCTTGACATATATTGTGCTCAGCACACATTATATCACTCAGTATTTGTATACTTGGAATTTTCTCAATACTTGATGAGCTCAATACATATAGAAAATTACTTTGTGGCCATACACTTACTTGATTCCTTTAGAGATTGATACATACTTGCTTATGTAGATGACTCGACCTATATAGAGTAGCTCAATCATAGTGATGATCATTTGACTTTTCCTTGTAAATGACTAAGTGATTGAAACTAATAGCCAACAATGGTTAGATATACCAATAGAGTTGTGTTACAAATGTAATAATTTTGGTCATATTGCAAGAGATTACAAGCTATAGATTAATTATTTTGGATCAAGGTATCAAAATGGAGTTGTATCATGTCATATTTGCAATAGTTTAGGATGCATATCAAGGTTTTGTAGATTTTATGTATTCAACAATATGAGAAAACCTAATGTGAGAAGAAACATGAACAATAGAGGAAGGAACTAGAACATGAATAAGAAGCAAGTAGGTAGCATTGATAAGACATTTGTGAAGGAAGGAACTTCAGCACGCACTAAGGCATGGATTAAAAAGTCAAAGGAATTATAATAGAAAAATTTGGTAATGATACCAAGTACTGAACCTTCTACATCTTCTTGAACTATAACTGTTTAAGCCAAAATAGGGAATATTTCATCAGAAATCTATTAGACCCCTAAAATATGGTGTTAGAGTCTGTACACTTAGCTATGGCATCAAATGGGGATTAGGAAGCTAAATCTAAGAAAACAAAATCTAATGTAAAGTATATAAATTCAATAAATAATTGAAGGATACTATAATTATGATTTTTTTTTGGTAAATTTCCTAAATGCACTTAATGTAGATTCAATTTGAGAAAGATTTTAGGGTCAAAATACAAGGATTTTGTCACCATTTGAATGTTGACTAAAAGTAGAGATCTAGATAAGATATTTAAATGTGAATTAATAAGTTTGGAGCTTTCTCTTTGGATTCCCTAAATGTGATTTAGGAGGTATTTGTCAGCTACACGAGGTTACATTTGGATTTGAGTTTAAGTTATTAAAATCTAGTTGAGATCATGGAAGCCTCAATAGTACATAATGTGAAAGAGAGACCTAGATATCAATTTAAAATTACCCTTTCATTTCTATGGGAGATGACCCTAGAGGAGCATTCATGTAGATGTCAGAAGGTGTGCTATATGTAAGACATTAGAGCATACATACATTGTAAGTTTAAGTCAATAGGAAATAATGATATATCGCAAGAGCTAGATAAGGTTTACAATAATGATAATTCATTTAAAGAAGGATTTGAGCCCTTGATACAATGCAACATCATTGACTACATGTTTTGTGGATAATTTGGCCAACCTAAATGGACAAGAATTATTTTGAGTAGGATTTATGGTAACAAGATGTGGATGGAAAAAAAACCAACTATGATCACCTCTAAATTGATTTATAAAGTCATTCGTTTGAGAAAGAGGGAATTATAAAAAGTTTAGAGAAATAAGTTAAGAAACTAGTAGAGAACAATATATGAGGAGTCTAGGATAAAAGATGTATGAGACTTTAAACATAGTTAGGTAGACTAATGTCAAATTGATTAGCTAAATCATAGGATATAAATGGTGTTATAGTTCTAGAACAAATTCAGTATTAGATGGATTCATACATGAAACCTATAAGATGGAAATACATAAGGAACAAGTCAGTGTGTATGAGAGATTGATGCAACAACTTCTTGAAAAAATTAAGAGGATAAAATAGGAAACAATATACACCTTTCAGATTTGGATCACTACTTGTCTATCTATTCTTTCAAGTATTGAACAAATTTCCTAACATGCGTCATATTGAGTGGACAACTGACATATGTTCTATGGACTTAATTATTGAGAACTATAACAAATATCCACCATCAATTATAATAGCATAAATATTTGGGATGATTTAGTCTTTCCAAATGGAAATGAAGAGAATTAGGATTCCAAGATCTATTTTTGATAAATATGAAGACTATATATGCTCTATGGTAGAAATGAGTTATACATGCATGGAGGCAATGGATCCTAGAGAAACATTTATTCATCCAATGGGATATGAGGTCATTGAAGAGATATTAGAAGGATATGCTAAAGAAATGTTAAGTTCTAAGAGAGATATGAAATGCCCTAGATGGGATCATTTGAAGAGAAATAAAGTAAAGTTAGAGAATAGTTATATAGTGAAGCAAGGAAGAGAAAAGTAGCTAAAATTGTAGAGGAAGTGGTAAATCAACAAGGTATGTCAAAAGTAAAATTACAAGAAACAAAGAAAAGGAAAGGTGAAATAAAAGATAAACTTGAAGAATCTAGCAGTCAAATAGAAAAATGACACATTATAGAGGATTAAATAGAAGAAGGAAGCAAGAAAGATGATTATGTGGAAATAACTAATGTATAGGTCATACCTCAAAGTGTGACACCTAGAAGGTCAACACAAATTTCACCATTAGTTAAGATAGAGGAAGAGCCAAAGAAGACTGAGGAAAAGAAATCAAAGAAACCTAAGAATTCAGCTAGACCTAAGGAAAAGTCTCATGGAACTAATTTCAAGAAGGAAAAAACATTGGAGGAAGGTTCAAATAGAAAAAGAACAAGAGAAAGATCAAGAAATACCCCCTGAACAACCTAAGATAAAATTAAAAGAGAAAGAAATTGTAAAGAAACCCAAGGTACAATTAACACTAGAAGGAGGAGTTGGAAATTGATTTATCAAAAATTATAGAAATAATTGTGAAAGATTAGAATCTAGATTAATTGCAAAAATTCTTTAGCAAGTAGAATGATAGTTAATAGAGATAGTTAATTAATTTTTTAGTAAATTATTTTCTAAACTTCAAGTAGTTTGTAGTAGAGCTAAGAGGTATCTATTACAGGCTAGGGTTTTTGATGCACCAAAATTTTAACCTATCAATGCACAATGAAACCACTAGACTTATAGAACATAGAAGGAAGTTAAGCCATGTCATAAATCTCAAAGGGAAATGTTGGTGGTTAGTTTAAAAATCCCCCTTAGTGTTTACTAAAGATATTTGAACCTGTGACCAAGCTCTGATACCACTTGTTACAAGCTAGGGTTGTCATTGCACAGATTGACTTGCCAATGGTTGAAACAACAACTAGAATTGTACAATACATGAGGTAGTCAATCTGTGTCACGTGTCTTGAAGGGGAATATTTGTAGTCAGTCCAATAGTAATATTCTTGATAAACTCTTTGATATATTAGAGGAAAGAATAACCAGAGATAAACAAGAAGATGGGAAAATGAGAGAAGATACAATAGTTAAACTGTTCACCTTAATTAGGTATGAAGCCATGACGAATGTTTAAGAGAACATTAAATCTTTTCTAAGGAAAAAGATGAGCACAATCAAGATCATGGATGGATAATATGAAGAAATTAAAATGGAAACTAAAAATGTTATTTTAGAAGCATTAAAAGACCCAAGCTTGGAATATAAGACTTGAAAGAAACATAGGTCACAATTAATGAACCAAAAATATTGAGGAATGTAGATAATGAAGTTGAACATTTTATCAGTAATTTTTCATAACTTGATATGTATTTTTGTGGTGTGATAGTAACTCTTGATGCATATGAAGACCTATTTAGAGATCAAACTATTGATGGCAATTTATTTGAAGTCTAGTGGATAATGTCATGCAAGAAGTAGTGTAGATGGTAGAAGACATTCAAGATAATAAAAAAGATAAATAAATAGATCAAGACACTAAAGATGATACAAATGATAAGCATAACAACAAGCAGAAGATCAAAAGATGAATGAGAAAGCCCAAATCAGTCAACAAGATAATGATGATGTCAAGGATACTATGTAGGCTATGGAAAATGAAGAATAATCTTCATTGCCCACATATTCTAATAATATTAAGGGTTTACCATAATAGAAAAAAGTTATTGAGAAAAGATAAATAGCATACCACAAGTCAACTAAGGCACATAAGATAAAGGAAAGACAACAAAGTATTCATGTAATGCCCTACTAGGGAACCCAAGATAAATTAACCTATCAAGATGCTAAGTTTCTAAAACTTTTCTTTTGAAAGATTAAAATATACAAGAGATAATAATGTGAAAGCAATAACTCAACACACATCACATATATACATAAGTAAAGCAATATAGTTACGTCTCCCAAGGGTTGCATAACATTGAATCACAAACATATGTTTTTATTAAGTTTAAGTTTAAGTTTAAGTTTTCTAAATAAATAAAGTCCATGTCATAGAATAACTATAAGTACTAAACCACATGAAAGGATATACAAGTACATAATGTGCATACTTGTCCACTGTGCATGTCACATGGTATGAAAAGCTAAAAGAATATACATCATGATAAAATGTATCATCTCATAGGATCTCAACAAATGATGTATAAAATATTAGAGTATGAACATAAAACACAATCATTAGCCAAGAAGATGAGAAAATATGCAACAAAGTATGTCCAACATTAATGTCTCATTATTGGATCTCAATGGAAAAAGAATCACTACTACTTGACCTCATGAGACCTAAGTAGCCCCACTCCAACCATAATGAGGATATAATCTCAAGTTCCAAATGGGTAGCAATCTAAAAGTTACAACAAGAATCCAAGTCACAAAATATTGAAAGCATTCTATCTCAAAGGTACTAAGTAAATAAGGTATCATCTAATCCTAGAGGAAAACAAGACACCTAGGAAACTTGATATGCACATGGGTAAGTGTGATCACATGAGTCAACTCTAAGATTACCTTGGTAGTCTCTCAAGATCGCGGTCCCCTAGCAACTCTATGTGGCATCAATATCCTTTCTTACATACCAGACATAATAATGGAGAAAGATTGTAACCAAGCATCCTCTCTACTCCCATCCTAGCATGTACTAATGCTTTAGGCATGGGTGAGGTATCAAACTAACTCTTGTTAATTCACTTTAAACCTATTAATAATAATTTTATCACTTATTAATACAATTTAAAATGAGTTACCCTAGTAGCCTCTTTAAGGCTTTGACCCCCATTGTGAGCCACTTCCAAACATACACATAGATAACCTAACCTAAGCTCATAGAAATGGATCTTGTAAAATCACCATAATCACACCAGTTCTATACAAGAAATTGGTATCACAAATAGATCATAAGTCCAAACCTCATATGTTACATCAAAAGAATCACAACACATGAGTTTACATAAAGAACATGATCTTATCAGAGAAACACATAAAGAATCGACCTAAATTACTAGGAAAACAAAATGTAACTCCTCACCTTGGGTAAACAATCCTATTTGGCCAACTATGAGATTTCCTTGAAAACCATCAAAACATATCAAAAAGACAGTTTATCATTAGTAGTTTTCAGCCATGTAGTTTTTTTATATAGTTTCATAAGTTTTGATATAAGTAATAGTTGGAGTTTTTGTTTGCCAAGTTTCTAAGTTTAGTTTGGTTGTAAAATGAGTTGTATTTTCATAGTTTATGACTCCACATTTTTCTAAATAAACTATGCATTCGTTTGACCACAAAACAATGACCTATCTTTCACTCAAAAATTATAATAATATTTTAGTTTGATAATAAGAAAGTATAACCATTAAAGAAAATATTTAATGTTTTAAACACAAAGTAAAATTTGTGCTTAGTAATATTTTTAATCCAATGTAGAAATATTCAACCAAAAATCCATTTCTAAAATAAATTCAATTCAATTTTTAAAATAAACTTAATTTAATTACATTTAAAATTAAATTAATTTTAAAATAAATCTTTTTTTTTTGGATAGGTAAATGGTTGAAGCTTAGATCAATTATTGTTATTTATTGTAATTAATTATTTTTATGTGTTAAGCAAATTTGAACGCAAGACCTCCCACATGAGAGGTTCACAAAGTACCATTGTGTTGTAGGCTCTTGCCTTAAAATAAATCTAAATTACATTTAATAATATTAAATAAAATATTTTTTAAATAATAGATTAAAAATAATAATAAACTATTTTAAAATAATTTTCTTTTAAATTTTTTTATTAAAATCCCATTGAAGGGATGGTTGCCTTTAAAAGGCAACATTGTTCCCTTGGGCAGACTACACATTGCCTCTTGCTTCTGCACTTTACCTTTGGCAGCGATGAGTGGCATATGGCTAGTAGTGTAGGGAATGGGGTGTAGTTGCTTGCCTCCCAAAAAAAATTATTTTTTATTTTTTTCATTTATTATTTAATGCAAAAAATTCCACCTCTCCCACTTCTCCAAAAAAACCAGTGAAATATAAATTGGTAAAAATTTGAATAAAGCATCACAATAATATTATTTTACTATGGTGTGATATATATAGATAGAACTTTTCCAATACATAATCTGATGGAGGATTTAATTGCAACCAATTGAATTTGATTTACAAAAATGCTTTCTTAGTTTTCAAATCCTACCAATGAATTTTTTGTCTTACTTTAGCTCTTCTAATGAGAGTTTCAATCTCTTGTTTTCACAAATGTTTCCAACAAAGAACAATATATTTTCTAAATGAGGGTTTTTTAATTCTTCAATCAGATTAATGGTAAAATTAACAATGTAAATTCTCATAGATTTACCATAGTAAATTTCCATTCTTGTAGGCATAAAGGAGACATATTTTTAAAAGATTTTTTAAAATTAGTTTCTATAAAACCCTACCTCAATCTAATGCTAACAATCTAGTGATTCCTTGTGCTCACAAGATTCCCATCTCCAAAAGCCCATAGAAAAATTCTCACCTGTCAATTCCCAAGTTACTCCTCCATACTTATGGATGGAGAAATGAGCTAAAATTTCTTGTTAAAGGCCTCTAACCCTACTTAGGGTTTCCATTTTTGCAAATGGCCTATCACTTTATTTATTTTCTAATTATCTTATTTTAATTAATCTTTCATGTGCATTTAGTGCATTTTAATAAAATAATATTTATTTTATAATTTCCAATTGATTTAATTTATCAAAATGCTTTTAGAGAATGATATTATTATTTTAACTCCAGATAATATCTAAATCTCATTATCAGGTTATTTTGTGTGTGTGTGTGTGTGTGTGTGTGTGTGTGTGTGTGTGTGTGTGTGTGTGTATATATATATATATATATGTTTGAAATGCATAAAAAATGACAAAAAATGTGAAAGTTGCAAAGAAATCAAGGCAGAAATGAAACTTTGAAACTTGTGTCTTCAAACCTTTTGAGATGTGTAGTGCTCTCGAAAAGGATAATCTCAATTGGTCTCAATCCTAAGCCCATAACCATTATCACAACTCCAAAATAGAAATAAAGGAGGCTATTCATCCCTTATAGTGCCAAAATAACTTTGACATTCTTGCAAAACTTCACAAATCTAAAGGAATAGAACTCGCTGGGGAATAGAAAAAGGAGGTGATCAGTGCATCAACAATCACCCAACAAGAATGATAAATAGGATAAATAAGAATGTAATCTAACATGACCCTTCCAAAATCCCATGAAAAAGAAATTGAAGACAAATTAGGAATATGGGTCGTAGATTGTTTGCAACAGAAAGCTAAAACCTTTGAAAGAACATGGGTCTTGATCAACATTGGCTCTTCAAAACCAAATATGCCAACAAAAATTCTACCAAGATGATGCATACTTCTCTAGACTATGGTCAACATCATGATTTGATAGTAGTCACTTGACCAAAGCATCATGAATTAGAATATAACAACATCTACCCACTAGTGCAAATGAGTGCTTGAATAGACAAGATTATAAGGCAACAAAGAAACCACTTCTCAAATATAAAGTACTTAAAAATAGCATAAAGCATACTAGGAAGCTCTTAAACTCCTTAGATCCAACCTAGAACACAAGGGCAAGGAAAACCTCAAACCCTAGAACATAAGTATAAGGCACCTCCTGAATTTTCAAAAGTTATTGTTAAAAAGATCCCTAGCCCTACTAGAACCTGACCATCTATTATCTATGTAGCCAATAAAGTCCCTGTAGGAGAAAACAATAAAAAAAGAGTGTGTAACTACCTTCCTACTTTCCATTAACCCAATAAATATTCTCACCAAGATGAGAAGGCCAACATTTACATTTTTCCCCATAGGAAGATACCTCAAACTTTAGAAATTTGGAAAAAGTTAGTATTTGTAATACCTCTCCTTTGCTATCATTGTATACTTAATTGTTAAAGTTCTATATGACTCTTCCATAGATGTATTAGCACTTATTTGATATTTGAAACACAATATTTTGATATGTTGAATAATTTATTATGCCAAGTTGTAACAATTTCCTACTAGTAGTGATGATGCTTTAATTTCTCTTAGTTAATGAAATTACTTTTATGATGATGTCATATGGTGTGTCTTAGAAAGATGATTACTATCTCCTCATGATGATGAGATATACATGTTAGAATATGATGAGATATTTTATTTGACTAATAATAAATAAATTAGATTTGTATTTAAATAATGAGCTTTAATTATTATTATTAATCATTTAAATAATAAACTACACTTTAAATAGTGCTTGTACTAATTAATAAAGTGGAGGGAAAAAATTAATTAAAAAGTTCTTTAAGTGTGGAAGAAAGGATTCAATAATTAAAGTAATTATTATTTAATATTTAAGTTAGTGGCTTTTGATATATTGGAGAACAAAAATCCTAGTTAGGGTAATGGTTCTTTATTAGGGGATGTGTAGTTCATTTGAGAGATGCACAGGTTTTCTAAAGCAAAATTCAGATTTCGATCAAAAGAATCATTGAAAGTTTTAGAGGGTATGGATTTGTATGCATTCATAGATTGTCTCAAATTTTAGATGTTATTTTGAGATAGTATTTGAAAATCTATTGTAGAATTTTATTGAAAAATCTATCTACTTTGTATCTCCTTAGGTGCTTGCATAATGCTTATTAATTTATTATATTAATTTTTTAATAAAGAATTAACTTATAGATTTTGAAAAGTATAAACCTATTAATCAAGAAAACTTAACTAAGGAAAATTGTAGAAAAAATTTAGAAAATTATCATGACTTAATTATTCTAAAACCCTTTCTAATATAGGAAAAATATTTGATTATAGAAAATTAGAAGAAAATAAAAAATTGAATAGCTATAGTGTCAACTTTAAATTTATCATTAGAACCATGTGATTATCATTAAAAAAATTAAATAAAGATTAATATTATTCTTATATCTAAAATAATTTGGTTGCAAAATTTATTGGAAACTCTAAGGATTAATTGAGAGGAAAGCAAGTTATAACTAAACTTATACATGCATGTGGAAACAAATATACTAAAAATAGAAAAGTAAGTATATTGTGGTCGCATGATTTGAGAGATCAAAGGAATGGGAGAATAGTGATTGCATGTTTATTTTTATTCTATAAAAATATAATTTAATTTTTGGATTTATTTATTTTTAAAAATAATTTTTTTTTTTTTTAATGATTACTTATTAATTTCAAAAAAATTAAAATAAAATATTATTGAAAAGAAAATTTATTAATTTCAAAAATTTATTAAATATTAATCATTTAGTTATAAAATGAATGTTAGTATTAGTGATTCTTTAAGTCTAATTAAACTCTTAGTTGCATATAAATGATTTTATATTTGTTAATGCAAGAGAGAAGTTAATAAATAAATATCTATAGTTTTATCTATAGTTGTATTATGAATTAAAGGAGAATTAAATATTAATATTGGACTTAAATAGAAGTCAAATTAATATTTTAGAAATGAAATTGATATTAACATTAGTTTAATAATATACATTTATGTTATTGACTAAATTATTTATGATTTAAGATTATTTAAATTAATAACATGATAATATTGCATGGTATTTTATGTGCACAAAGATATTTGATATTTAAGTACTTATTGATTTCAATATGTATATTAGCATAACAATTTATATTAACATATATATTCTTACTTTGTTTTTAAAGCACATCTTTAGGGCTCAAACTAAATAAGAGAAAATAATGGAATTAAATCATATGGCTGAAAACTATGTATTTTCTTAAATATTATATATATAGTCTTGTGATGTTTATTTTTGTGATAGTTTTTCTTTGTGAGTTGTTTAGTTGGCCAAGTTAGGATGTGCACCTAAGGATTTTTTGAGTTTTTTTTGTGATTATTTAACTTGATGTCATGATGTACTTTATAATTTGAATTGAGATTTATGTTTTATGAACTTTATGCTATTGAGCATTTATGAAAACTTGGGTTTTGATAACCAATGTTATTTTTGGGTTGCATGTTAAAGAACTGAATTTGATCAATATTACTTTTGTGGTATGAGACACAATTATAGTTTTTTAGTTTTGGGAAGGTAGTTTAAATGCATGTCTATGGGAGTGGTTTGAAATAGGTGTCAAGGCCCAAAGTGGCTGTCAGGGTAACTCATTGTAAGTTTTGTAACAAGTGATAATATAATACTTTAAAATATTTAGACACACATTAAAAGGATAAGGTTAGAGATTTTTCCTCGCCCATGCCTTGAGTGCCTGTATAGGCTAAAGATGAAAATGGGATGATACCTAATGAGAGGCATGACTAGTTTGCCTCATTTTTATGAGAGGGTATTTTGGTTCTGCATGTGTCACATTGAGAGTTTGGGGTCCAAAGTGACCATTCCAAGATACTTTACAGCTTGTGGATCTATGGTCTAGTGAGAGACCAATCCAGGGTAACTCGATTAGTTTGACCATGTGATGACACTTTCGATACATAGCTTGAATCTCCTTCATGATTTTTTTAATATTCTCCTCTAGTGGTGTACTTGTTGAATGTTACTTTTGATGGTGTGTTTATTGTGAGTTGTTACTTATTGATTAGATATCATTTATTTTTAATAGTTGACTTTTATTTGATTAGTGTCAGTTATTTATTGGTGGTGTACTTATTGTTGGATGTTCTTATTGTTGGTGATTTACTTTAATTGATCATAGTTGATGATCTATTGATTATTGTTCTTCGGCATGTGGCTTTTTACTTAAGGTGGATATCTCTCATTGACTTTATATTGATTTTGATACTTTATTTTATTTGGTATTTGGATGTTGACTTGGTGTGTGATGCTGGTATTGGAATGAGTGTCCTTTCATTTTTTACTATCTCTTTTTCTTGAGTATTTTGTCTTACTTGTGAGGTAGTTTTGGCTATTAGGATTCCTTACCTAGGATTGTTTTATGATTTGATTATTTGTGTGTGGATTATACATTATCTCTACTACACGCTGGGAGTGGGAGCCTAATTGGGTAACCATGTGGTCAGGAGGTAGTATCTTCTTACCTTTTGGGTCCCCTTAGTTTGACAGATGTTGGATGTTAATGGATGTAGTTGCACTATTATCATTCGTATTCCTATCTTAGAGACTTCTATTCATCTGATGTATACATGTTGTCATGTATTTTGATGTATTGTATCTATTCCCACATATCTTGCAACATGTGCAGTGAATTTTATTTATTAGATGGGTATGTGTAGGATCATGGTGTGCCAAATAGTGATGATGTGAAAAAATAGAGTTTGAAAATGTCTAAAAGTGTTTCAAAATCTGCTCTAACTTTTTTCCACCCATCCTGATACCAAAGCTAAAAAAGTAGGCCCCTAGCCTTATCAAGTATCTGATTTGATATCAGATACCTGATATTATCAGATATCTAATATAAAATCAAATATCTAATAATATTAAGTATTTGATATCAAATCAGATACCTAATAATTGTGTTGTTATTTAAAAAAAAAACTTGATGGTTGTTGTTTTGATAGTGTTTTCACATTTTTAGCTTAGATATCCAATCGTAAAATGGATATACAATAAGGTAAGTGACATTAGGTTTATTTTAATTTTTTCAATCAATTTTATTATAAATTTATTACATTTTATTACAAATTTGTTAGTTTTAATTGAATTTGTTAAAATTTAGATTTTTTAAAATATAAATTATGTTCTATGAATTAATAGGTATGGCTAACCAAAATGATAATGCTGAGGTAAGGAATACTATTCCTTGTAACCCCCCACCAAACAATCTAGTGCCCCCTCAAAATCGTCCACCAAATGATCCTTTACCCCCTCAAAACCCTCCTTGAATCAAGGATTTGATATGTGAAAATCTCACTGAATTAAGGGCTTTGCGAACAACATATAATAGTGTACCCACATTGGCTCCTACGTTATCCACATTAAACACCATAGTTGATAACATTGAAACACTTACCAAGGAACAAAATGCTACTCTTCGTTGGTATGAAAAAATGCATGAGATTTTTGATGATGGGTTGGACTATGATGAGGTTGCAGCCCTCAATATAAGTAAAAATGATGTGGTTGCCTTTTTTGCAAACCCAAAAATGAGTTTACTAGTCTACCGCAAAAAGCCCAAACAATCGATTAAATGGTGCACAAATGATGCCATACGTGTGAACTTTTGGGATCACTGGTGGATATTTTTTTACATCCCTCCACATAGAAATTTAGAGGTGCCATTTTATTTCTTTAGAAAATTGTATGCAAAATTTGTTTTGGGCCTCAAGGTGAACTATTGGAGCATGAAGCCCAACATGGGTGTAGGATTAGGAGCTCCTTAGGATAGACCCTCTTCCTAATGGAAGAAAGATGGCACTTTTGTCCCCCGTACTGATTTCTCCCCCCCCTCCTTGAGTGTAGCATCTTGATATCATTGTAGAGGCTAGCTTTGAGACTATTAGAGCCATCCATAGATTGAGTATCCTATTGATATCCTAGGCTAAGTTAGTGTTTCCTCCTTATGTTGATGATGCTAGCACAAGTTTGTCATTGGCAAGCTCATTGCATGTTTGTGTGCCCCATACTTGCATAATATGCAAGAATATTTTTCTGGGTCCCATAGGCGATCATCCTAAGTACTAATTTGTATTTGAAAAGGATGCACCAGATGCATGTGCAGAGGCTACAGACCCTAATGCGAGAGAGGAAGGGCATGCAGAGGCATTGACTTCTATGTTGGTACATGAATACATTTTTTTGTTACAAAATATGTGATTTAAAGTTAATCTTTATAATAGAGTAATTTTAATTTTTAAGCACAGTATGTGATCTTCATTCATGTTTAGTTGATGATTGAGGAGGAGCTAAGATAGGTTGATGATGCCATGCTCTCAATTGTTTCATTTGGGCTTGAGACATCTATGATACATTATGTTGTGTTGTCATTATTTTTTCTATTTGATATTGTAGCATATATAGTTTCTAATCTTTCTTTTATCTTGCAGGTACCACCTGTCCCTTGGGGACAAAGTGTAGGGGATGAACTAGGACCCATTGACAAAGGAAAGGTAATTAGATGCTTTCTATTTGATTAAATATCGATGCATTCTTGTAAAATGTTTGTGGTAATGAAATTAATTATATTCTTTATTGTATAGGGCATGGCTACTGGCGATGACCCCATGCGGATTTTATGTCATAGATGCTCAAGCATTTCCATTCACATTGAGAGCCCCATTGTATGTATAAGTATCATTTATTTTTTATTTTCCTCATTTTCATAAATAAATTCAAAATTGATTTTTGTGATATTAACAACTAGTATTTTGTATCTCATAGGAAACTCCTAGTGCACATGAGGTTGGATAGGAGAGTTTTGTATCTTTGATGATGCAGCCACTATATCCTGAGGAGGAGCCTACACTAGTAAGTTGTAGTTTGAATTCCAGATTATATGTTATAAATTTAGCATGCTATGAATTATAATGTTATAGTTTAAGTTGTAGATTCATTTAAAAAAAATATTTGAACATACACATGCCACAATCAACGAGGGACAAGCATTGTCGAGGGCATACGAGAGGACTCCAGAGTGGCACAGGAGGTCAATGAGAGAGGTATTTATGATGAATGTTTAATAGTATAAATATTCATTAAAAAAAGATCATTATGAATTTGAGTAATTCAATTTTAGATACAAAAAATTATATAAATTTAGTAATCTAACTTTGGGTTTTCCTTTTTTGTTTATGTAGGAGGCATTTGATTCACCTAGTCCAATGCAGAAGTTGCATTTTGATCACCCATTAGCAGCCTAGGATAGTATAGTTGTCATAGGATTCATCATGAGACATTTTGAGATGGAATATGCCACATTGTTTATAGAAAGATTGATATCATACACATTCCAATGGCATGATCAGCCACATTTTGTATATGGATCTATGTATTTTGTTTTATATTTTTGTAATTTGTCTATGGATACATGAAATTTGATATATATTTGTGTAATTTGTCTATGGATACATGTATTTTGATATATATTTTTGTCATTTATGTGCACAATGATATACATATTAATTTAGTATCTAGTATTGTTCAATTTATCATGGATCATGTGTATTGTTTGTGTTTATGGAATATCATTAATTTTGACCATATTTGTTATATTCTATTCAAATGAAATAATTTTTTAATAACATTTTAACAACCTTTATTATCAAATTTTGATGGATTGTTTAATTTGAAGTGCTATCATGACATAAACACACTTGTTAACCTCCTACACAAGGTTCATATAACCCTAAATCTGATTTTAAACTCCACCTTGAACCTTGAAGCTAACTCTTGGCTTCAAATATAATCTCAACACACTTAAGGACTCCACTTTTGAACCATGGATTCTATTCCCAACCATGAACTCATTCCTAGACTCATAATCTTTGATAACTAGCCCTTCGCTTTGTTACTATCCTCATATTACAACTTTTCAATTTCAACATAACCTCAAAATATCCCAACTTAAGAGACTTGATTGGATGAAACATTTTTAACTCGGTCCCCCAATATCATATCCATATGAATAACATCTATAAATTTCTCACATTAATTAGATTACCCATACTGATCCACTTAACAAAACTGAGGAACCAAATCATCCAAAACATACCTTCTTGCTGTCCTTTATACAAACCCAAACACAATCATTCATAACTTTTGAACCATACTTCATTTTCTTAATCCAACCATCGAGTAATATATTCTATCATTATGTAAACTAGCTTCATTAATGCATTCTATCATTTCACACCTTATATAGGTGTTTCCAACCTTGTATGGTCATGCTCAAACCCCTAACTAACTCTTTGCACTCATTTTCATTTTGCAAGAAAAAGATGCAAAAGTTACAGAAGTTGCAAAATTGCAATTTTGGAACTTTTGCAATTTTGAGCAATTTTTGCAATAGCTTTAAATTCTTACTTAGATGAGTTTACCAAACTTGGTAAGGGGTTATCAATATCCCACATGAGCTTTGAGTTATGACCCTTAGAAGATTGACCTCGATACGCACTTAGAGCACCTTGGAGACTCCTCAACATGAGGTGGCCGCAGATGATGGAGGCTCTCCATAGTTAGAAAAAGGGTATCACTAGGGTTCACCTAACCATTTTAATTTAATGGTGCTGATGATTTGATGCCAAGATCAATGGTTTCAAAGTTATCCTGTGGTGCACATATGAACTGAGGCACACTACTAGTTTTGACATCGAGCAAGATCATTGTGCTGAATCCAAATAGAATGTGATCTCTCAAAAATGAGATAAGTTATTTTAGGCCTCAACATGACCATCTTATGGAATTCAACATTTCATTGATAGCCCTCACGATCTTTGAGTTATGACCCTCGAAAGATTGACCTCGAAACACACTTATAGCACCTTGGAGACTCCTTGGTACAGGATGGTCATGGATGATGGAGGCTCTTTGTGGCTAGAAAAAGGGTGCCACTTGGGTTCACCCACCTATTTGGAGCTAATGGAACTGATGATTTGATGCCAACATTAGCGGTTTCAAAGTTATGTTGTGGTGCACCTATGAACTAAGGTGCACTACAGATTTTGGCATCGAGTGAGATCGTTGTGCCAAATCTAAGTGGAATGTGATCTATTGAAAATGATATAGGTTATTTTAGGCCTTGTCATGACCATCTTGTATCATTCAATATTTCATCCATAGCCCTTACGAGCTTCAAGTTATGACCCTCAAAATATCAACCTCAAAATGCACTTAGAGCACCTTGGAGAGTCCTCGGTATGGGGTGGCTATGGATGATGGAGGGTCTCTACATCCAAAACAAGGGTGTCACTAGGGTTCACCCACCCATCTAGAGCTAATGGCATTGATGATTCAATGCCAACATCAGCGGTTTCAATGTTATGTTGTGGTGCATCTATGAACTAAGGCATACTATGGGTTTTGGCATCGAGCAAGATCATTGTGCCAAATCTAAACGGAATGTGATCTCTTGAAAATGATATAATTTATTTTAGGCCTTGGCATGACCATCCTGTAGAATTCAATGTTTCATCAATAGCCGTCACAAGCTTTTAGTTATGACCCTTGGAAGATCAACCTTGAAATGGACTTAGAGCACCTTGGAGAGTCCTCAGCACGGGGTGCTTTTGGATGATGGATGGTCTCTGCAGCTAAAAAAAGGGTGTCACTAGAGTTTACCTACCCATCCAAAGCTAATGGAATTGATGATTCGATGCCAAGATCAGTAGTTTCAAAGTTAATTTGTGGGGCACCTATGAACCGAGGCACACTGCAAGTTTGGCATCGAGGGAGATCACTGTGCTGAATCCAAATGGAATGTGATCTCTCAAAAATGAGATAAATTGTTTTAGGCCTTAGCATGAAAATCCTATAGCATTTGACATTTTAAAAATATCCCTCACAAGCTCTGAGTTATGACCCTCAGAAGATCGACCTCAAAATGCACTTAGAGCACCTTGGAAACTCCTCGGTATGGGGTGGCCGCAGATGATGGAGGTTCTTCATGGCAAGAAAAAGGGTGTCACTAGGGTTCACCCACCCATCTAGAGCTAATGGCATTGAGGATTTGATGCCAAGATCAGTAGTTTCAAAGTTATGTTGTGGTGCACCTATTAATTGAGGAACACTATGAGTTTTGGCATTGAGCAAGATTGTTGTGCCGAATCCAAATAGAATGTGATCTCTCAAAAATGAGATAGGTTATTTTAGGCCTCAGTATGACCATCTTGTAGCATTTGATGTTTCATCAATAGCCCTCATCAGCTTTGAGTTACGACCCTCAAAAAATCAACCTCAAAATGCACTTAGAGCACCTTGGAGACTCCTTAGTCCGAGGTGGCCACAGACGATGGAGGCTCTCTGCAGCCAAAAAAAGGGTGTCACTAGGGTTAGTATTAAAAGTAAAAACATTTTTTTCCTCTCTCAATTTTTTTGCATTTGGCACAATGCAAGTTTGGTGTTAGTATGTATTAAAATCATCATTTTTTAGGTCCCACCACATAAATTTCATTAAGTAATATCATCTTTGTTTCTTACATTAAATTGACAAGTTTACATTTACAATATATCAAGTGTTTCATCATTATTACATCAATACACAACTACCAAAAATTTTAGTGTCAAAAATCGTAGTGTCAAAAATAGAATAGTTTTTTCTTTATTCTGCTCCTTATTCAGCTTTTTATCTTTGTGCATGGCTACTCTTCATGATGTACCTACATTCCAATATCATAAAAAATATTAGTAACTTATTGTATTAAAAAGGTAATCATCATTTCACTAAATCATTATGAAGAAAATAATATAAGAAGTAAATATACCTAGTCAAGTGTTCCAGTAGTGTCCTCTCTCTATTTTAGGGTCTCCACTATCACTTCATGATCAGCAATAGTAATAGTAAAAAGTTCTTTTACTTTTGGTCTTCCTTGATGCTTCAAAAACTTTACATTTTTTGCTATAATAAGATGCAAATATATGAGAATTATGTTGTGCTTTTGATAGTCTTCAAATCCAGGAATTCCATTCCTTCTAAACATGTATGTGCACAACCATGTTTCAGCAACAACCATTGAACCAATAGGATATGTGAATCCATCATCAACTATGATTAGTTGTGCAAACTTTTGTTTACCTCTTACAAAACATGCTAACCAATAATTTGATTTCTCATCATTCCCCTATGGTGCAACCAATGCAAAGACATGTCCTTGCTGAAGAAGATCTGATAGATGGTTATGCTCAAGTGAACTTTCCATGTCATCATTTCTAATAGATGGTATGATAGGCAATGGAGTAAGACAATGTGAATCCCATGTGTCCACCCACTCACTAGACTCACAGTGATCCCAATCACACTAAAAACAACTAGGACAAAAGCAAGCTAATTGTCGTGTCCAAATGGTCAATGTACTAGAATCAGAGCTTCAGAATGAATTCATTTTTTATGAGTCTTTGACTATAGTACAATCTAATCTATCACCTATGGACCCTTCCTCAACCAACTAAAAGAACTTGTGTACTACTAAATCAAGAGTCCCCCCCTTGATAATGTTGAACTACACCAATTAATAATGTTACGAGCATCAAGAAGCTCTGCTCTTGAAATCTTCAATTGCTCCTTAACTAGAGATCTCTTCACACATGCCCCTGCTCCATCATATTCCCCTTTCCCATGACTAGACTCAAAAAAACTCCAAATATGAGGCACCCCCTCTCTATATACATCTTACACAACCAATAAAACATGCAAGCATTCTTGAATTGACCTATACAATTATCTGACCAAATGATATGCCTATCCATAGCAATTGCATGCTCCTATAAGAAATCAAAATAATTCTTGAAACAATGTTGCAAAAACTCATGAGAGTGAGATCTATCATCACTTATATAAAAATGATACTCTATAATAATCTGCTTATTATCTTCTATACTATCAGGGGCATGTCTATATGTTATGTGGATGAAAATAGCAATTTGAATCGAGTTGTAATACTGAGATTGTGTCTCATTTTGAGGTTACAATGTGTAGTTCTCAACAAAGTCAATAACTAATATAATAGTGCCAATGGCAAAAGTCTCCTTACACATTCTAAATTATTGATCCAACCACTAAGATCTGTGACTATGTCTTGCATACTTGTAGAAAAGATTTGTCTTGAAATCTCAAATAAAACTAGCCACATTGATTTCTTTTGCAACCAATTTACATCTAGAGCCCTCACCCCCACTCTTCAATGTGTATTTCACCATTTCATATACCTTTTTTCTTTCTTTCTTTCCAAGATCTTGTTTGCACCCCTCATGGAAATATGTGTCAAACGTGGATAAGCCACCACATTCTTAACACTTCTCATTTAAGTAAGCATTTCTATAAAAGAAACAACTATCAACTCTACGACATAAAAAATAATCTAGCAAGTCTCTTGATGATTTTGGAATCCCACTAGCACCACAATTCTCCAACATTTCTTTACTATGCAAAGTAGAATAGATGGAGCATAATAGTTCATGGTGCATAGAAAACTTGACATGATATTTGCAACATGTATTTCAAATTTTAAGTGGCACACAATAAAATGGCTTCAAAGATTCAAAATCCTTTTGTGATATATGAAGACTTGGATGACTCTTTCTAAATTGTTTGAACAACATAGTTTAACATACCTCCAAATAATGTTTAGGATGTAGCATGCGATCTCTAATGCCAACTCTCAATTTTAACATGTCTTTAGCATTGGGTGATACTCTTGAGCTAGAGTGTCAAAATTGTGTAATTTCTTCCTTCACATCATTAGATAGCTTCTTATCAAAATGTGGAAGTCTCCCACCAAAAGCCCATGTTTCATTTTGAAGAGGATCATCAATTCTTTCTCGTCTACTAAGTGCTCTTCTCAAAGTAGTACAATTTAGGTTCAAGTCAATACAAGTTTGTCTCATATATCTACCATTTCTCAAATGATGACTTACCAAAGAGGTTGTAATAACCCTTTGAGTAGCTCTCTTATCCATCTCCTTGCTATTTTTTCCAATGCTATTGAGAACACTGAAAAGATTCTTCACAATAATGGCATTTCTTTCCAATTTTTTGTTGAAACGAATCTTCAATTTGGAAAGCATAGGTCTCATCTTTTGCATCTTTAATAAGTGCATAAAAAGCTAACATGGCTCCACCACTGTCTTGTTGTCAAAAAACATCCTATATAGTCTTGAAGCCCATAACCAAATGATTCTTTCTAGTTTTTTCCCTTCCAAATTGGTAATAATCCTTTCATCAATTTCAATTATCCATTTTGGTGTTCTGGAAGTTTCGTGTCAATTATATTTAGGAGATATGTAAGGTTCCTATGCATTATCATGTTCGACATGGTCAATCATGCAATTTACATTATGACCTAGTAGTATTTCATCCTGCAAATTTTCATTCTCCAAATTTTCAATCCAGACATTATTGTTATCAATTGGTATATTTTCATTCCCCAACTGCACATATTCATTATCTGACTCTATAATTTCACTTTTGACCAATACATCATCAACTTGACTCACATTTAACATACTTTATCTTTTCCTTTGTTGATTTACCTTGTCCCTTTCCCTATATGTTGCAATGTCTTCATTGAATACATTCCTTTTGTGTTTAGCTCTTCGATGACTATTGCTCCCCATTTAGATGAAAATATCAAACACCTAATGATATATTATCCAAAATTTTCCAATCATTTGAGCCCCAAGAAGTCAAATTTCCCAAAACCTGTGAAAACGGCCCACCAAAAGTGATAATGTCAAGTCTGCAGTGCTAGGGAATATGTTGCAAAAATCATGATAGTTTAATTTAGATCGAATACTCAATAACAAATTTGATATCTAATTTTAGATTGGATATCCGATATTGATGCCCAAGTTTTGGAGTTAATTATGGGCAATGTATGATGATTAATATATATAGGATTATTATTATATATGATTTATTACCAATTATTATTATATATGATTATTATATTATATTATTATTAAATATAATAATATATGTTATTATTATTATAATCTATAAATATTATATATATATATATATATATATATGAGTATAATATAATATTATTTTGAGTTTTACTATAATTATTAAATATATTACAGATAACATATAATATTATTGTTATTATTATTATTATTATGACCTATGATCCATTTCGTTGGTTCCAATGCATCAAGATGGGTCATAGGTTAACCTATGACCCCCATCAATGCATTTCATTACAACATATGTCCCTAGGGGCCCTAGGACCCATAGCAACATATTTTGTTGGTTCCAATGCGTCAAGAGGGGTCATAGGTTAACCTATGACCCCTATCAATGCATTTTATGAAAACATATGTTCTTGGGGGCCCTAGAGCCCCTAGGGATGCATTTGGTTGGTTCCAATGCATCCAAAGGGGTCATAGGTTAACCTATAAACCCTATCGACACATTTCATGACAACATATATCCCTAGGGGTCTTAGGGCCCCTAGGGATGCATTTGGTTGGTTCCAATGCATCAAGAGGGGTAATAGGTTAACCTATGACCACTCTTGACGCATTTCATGACAACATATGTTCCTAGGGGCCCTAGAGCCCCTAGGAATGCATTTAGTTGGTTCCAATACATCGAGAGGGGTCATAGGTTAACCTATGACTCCTATCAACACATTTCATAACATTTAATTAGTTCCAATGCATTGAGAGGGGTCATAGGCTCAATGCATCTCATAACAACATATGTCCCTAAGGGCCCTATGGCTCGGCCCTTAGGGACACATTTGGTTGGTTTCAATATGAGAACGTATGTCCCTAGGAGTCCTAGGGCCCCTAGCGATGCATTTGGTTCATTCCAATAGGTTGATGCATTTCATGACAACATATGTCCCTAGGGGCCCTAGGGCTCCTAAGGATGCATTTGGTTGGTTCTAATGTGTTGAGAGGGTTCATAGGCTAACCTATAACCCCTATCGATGCATTTTATGACAACATATGTCCCTAGGGTTCCTAAGATCCCTACGGACACTTTTGGCTAGTTCAAATGCATTGAGAGGGGTCATAGGTTAACATATGACACCTATCAATGCATTTCATGACAACATATGTTCCTAGGGGCCGTAGGGACCCTAGGGATGGATTTGGCTGGTTCCAATGTGTCGAGAGGTGTCATAGGTGAACCTATGACCCCTCTTGATATATTTAATGACAACCTATGTCCCTAGTGGAACTAGTGCCCCTAGGGATGCATTTGGTTAGTTTCAATGCATCGACAGGGGTCAAAAGTAAACCTATGGCCCCTATCGATGCATTTCATGACAACGTATGTTCCTAGGGGCCCTAGGGCCCCTACAAACATATTTTGTTGGTTCCAATGCATTGAGAGGGGTCATAGGTTAACTTATGAACCCTATCAACGTATTTCATGACAAAATATGTCCCTAGGGGCCCTAGGGCAACTAGGGATACATTTGGTTTGTTAAAATGCATTGAGAGGGGTCATAGGTTAATCTATGACACCTATCGATGCATTTTATGACAATGTATGTGTCAAGAGGTGTTATAGGTTAACCTATGACTCCTCTTGATGCATTTCATAACAACTTTTTGTCCCTAGGGACCCTAAGACCCCTAGGTATATATTTGGTTGGTTTGAATGTGTTGAGAGGGGTCATAGGTTAACCTATTATCCCTATCAACACATTTATGGACAACCTATGTCCCTAAGGGCCCTAGGGCCCCTAGGGACACATTTTGCTAGTTCAAAAGCTTTGAGAGGTGTCACAAGTTAACCTTTGACCACTCTTGATGCATTTCATGATAACATTTGTCACTAGGGGACCTAGGCCTCCTAGGGATGCATTTAGTTCGTCCTAATGCATCAAGAGGGGTCATAGGTTGACCTATGACCCTTATCAACACATTTCATGACAACATATGTCCCTAGGGGCCCTAGCGACCTTAGGGATGCATTTGTTTGTTCCAATGCATGAACAAGGGTCATAGTTTAACCTATGACCCATATCGATGCAATTCATAACATATGTCCCTAGGGGCCCTAGGACCCCTAGGGATGCATTTATTTTGATCCAATGCCTCGAGAGGTGTCATAGGTTAACCTATGAGCACTCTCAATGTATTTCATGACAATGTATGTCAGTAGGGGTCTTAGGGCCCCAAGGGACACATTTGGTTGGTTCCAATGCATTGAGAAGCATCATAGGTTAGCCTATGACCCCTCTACATGCATTTCATGATGACGTATGTCCCTAGGGGCCCTAGGACCCCTAGGGACACATTTAGTTGGTTTGAATACATCAAGAGGGGTCCCTATCAATGAATTTCATGAAAACATATGTCCCTGGGGGCTTAGGACCCCTACGAACACATTTAGTTTGTTCTAGGGCATTAAGAGGGGTCATAGGTTCTCGATGCATTTCATGACAACGAATGTCCCTAGGGGTCCTAGGCATGCTAAGAATGTATTTGGTTGGTTGCAATGCATTGAGAGTTGTAATAGGTTAACCTATAACCCCTATCGATGCATTTCATCAAAACATATGTCCTTAGGGGCTGTAGGACCCCTAGGGACATTGGCGTCCTAGGGCCCCTAGGGATGCATTTGGTTGGTTCCAATGTGTCGAGTCTTATGACCCCTATTGATGTATTTCATGACAACATATGTCCCTAGGGGCCCTTGGGCCCCTATAAACACACTTGGATGGTTCCAATGCATTGAGAGGGGTCATAGATTAACCTATGACCCATATCGATGCATTTCATGACAATAAATGTCCCTAGGAGCCCTAGGACCCTTAGGGACCTATTTAGTTGGTCCTGATGCATCAAGAGGGGTCATAGGTTAATCTATGACCCCTCTCGATGTATTTCATAACAACATATGTCCCAAGGGGCCCTAGGGGGCCTATGGATGCATTTTGTTGGTTCCAATGTGTCGAGAGGTGTCTAAGGTTAACCTATGAAGCCTATCGATGCATTTCATGATAACATATGTCCCTAGGGCAATGAGATGGGTCATAGGTATCAATGTATTTTGTGACAACATATGTTCCTAGGGGCCTTAGGGCCCATAGGGATACATTTTCTTGGTTCCAATGTGTCGAGAGGGGTCATAGGTTAACCTATGACCCCTATCGACCCATTTCATGACATGATATGTCCCTAGTGGCCATAGGGCCCCTAGGGACACATTTGGTTTGTTCCAATGCATTTATAGGGGTCATAGGTTAACCTATGACCCCTACTGACACATTTCAAGAAAACTTATGTTTTTAGGGGCTTTAGGGCCGCTAGCAATGCATTTGGTTGGTTCCAATTCATCAAGAGGTGTCATAGGTTAACCTATGACCCCTCTCAACGTATTTCATTACAACATATGGCCCTAGGAGTCCTAGGGCCTCTAGGGATGCATTTGGTTGGTTCCAATGCATCAAGAGGTGTCATAGGTTAACCTATGACCCCTATCGATGCATTTCATGACAACATATGTTTGGTTGGTTCCAATGCATTGAGAGTCATCATAGGTTAACCTATGACCCCTCTTGATGAATTTCATGACAACGTATGTCCCTAGTGGTCTTAGGCACCGTAAGGATGCATCTGGTTGGTTTTTTATGCATCAAGAGGGGTCATAGGTAACCATATTACCCCTATCGATGCATTTCATGACAACGTATGTTCCTAGGGGACCTAGGGCCCCTAGGGACACATTTGGTTTGTTTCAATACATCGAGAGGAGTCATAGGTTAACCTATGACCCCTATCAACACATTTCATGATAACATATGTCCCTAATGTCCATAAGGCCACTAGGGACACATTTGGTTTGTTCCAATGTGTTGAGGGGTCATAGGTTTACCTATGACCCCTATCAATGCATTTCATGATAACCTATATGGCCCCTAGGGATGCATTTGGTTGGTTCTAATGCATCGAGAGGTGTTATAGGTTAACCTATAACCCCTATCAATGTATTTATAGACAACCTATGTCCCTAGAGTTCTTAGGGCCCCTAGGGACACATTTGGTTGGTTCCAAAGCTTCAAGAGGTGTCATAGATTAACCTTTAACCACTCTAGACATATTTTATGACAACATATGTCCCTAGGGGTCCTAGGCCTCCTATGGATGCATTTTGTTAGTTCCACTATGTCGAGAGGGGCCATAGGTTAATCTATGACCCCTATCGATGCATTTCATGACAACATATGTCCCTAGGGCACTTAGGAATGCATTTGGTTAGTTCCAGTGCATCGAGAGGATTCAGAGTCTAACCTATGACCTCTACCGATGCATCCCTATTAGCCCTAAGGCTCCTAGGGACATATTTGGTTGATTCCAATGCGTCAATAGGTGTCATAGGTTAAGCTATGACCACTCTCGATGTATTTCATGATAATGTATGTCCCTATGGGTCCTAGGCCCCCTAGGGACACATTCGGTTGGTTCTAATGAATTAAGAGGTGTCATTGGTTAACCTATGACCCCTTTCAATGCATTTTATAACAATGCATATCCATAGGGGCCATAGGACCCTTAGGAACACATCTGGTTGGTTTGAATGTGTCAAGAGGGGTCCCCTATCGACGTGTTTCATGACAACATATGTTCCTAAGGGACCTAGGACCCCTAAGTACTTATTTGGTTTGTTCTAATACATCAAGGGGTCATGGGTTAACTTATGACCCTTATCAATGCATTTCATGACAATGTATGTCCCTAGGGGTCCTAGGCCCCCTAGGGATGCATTTGGTTGGTTCTAATGCATTAAGAGGGGTCATAGGTTATCCTAACCTATGACCCCTATCGACACATTTCATGAAAACTTATGTTTCTAGGTGCCCTAGGACCCCTAGGGACATAGGGGTCTTAGGGCCCCTAGGGATGCATTTGGTTGGTTTCAGTGCATCAAGACCTATGACCCCTATTGATGCATTTCATGACAACATATGTCCCTAGGGGCCGTAGGGCCTCTAGGGATGCATTTGGCTAGTTCTAATGCATTGAGAGGGGTCATAACCTATGACCTTTATCAATGTATTTTATGACAACATATGTCCCTAGGGGCCCTAGAGCCCCCTAGGACACATTTTGTTTATTCCAATGTGTCAAGAGGTGTCATAGCTTAACCTGTGATCCCTATTGATGCATTTCATGACAAAATATGTCCTTAGGGGTCCTAGGGCCCCTAAGGGTGCATTTGATTTGTTCCAAAGTGTTGAGAGGGGTCATAGGTTAACATATGACCCCTATCGATGCATTTCATGAAAACATATGTCCCTAGGTACACTAGGACCCATAGGGACATGTTTGGTTGGTTCCAATGCATTGAGAGGGGTCATAGGTTAAGCTATGACTCCTCTCAACACATTTCATGATAGCATATGTCCCTAGGGGCCCTAGGGCCCATAGGGATGCATTTGGTTGGTTCCAATGCATTGAGAGGTGTCATAGGTTGATCTATGACTACTATCAACACATTTCATGACAACGTATGTCCTTAGGGGCCCTAGTACCCCTAGGAATGCATTCGGTTGTTTCTAATGCATTGAGAGGGGTCATAGTTTAACCTATAACCCCTATCAATGTATTTCATGACAATGTATGTCCCTAGGGGGCCTAGGACTTGTAGGAATGCATTTGGTTGGTTCTAATGCATCGAGAGGGGTAATAGGTTAACCTATGACTCCTATTGACACATTTCATGACAATGTATTTTCCAAGGAGCCCTTAGGCCCCTAGGGAAGCATTTGGTTGGTTTCAATGTGTCAAGAGGGGTCATAGGTTAACCTATGACCCGTATTAATGCATTTCATTATAACATATGTCCCTAGGAATGCATTTGGTTGGTTCCAATGCATCGAGCAGGGTTCCCTATCGATGCATTTCATAATAATGTATGCCCCTAGGGGTCCTAAGGCTCCTAGGGATGCATTTGGTTGGTTCCAATGCATTGAGAGGTTTCATAGGTTAACCTATGACCCCTCTTGATGCATTTCATGACAATGTATCTCCCTAGGAGTCGTAGGGCCCCTAGGGACACATTTAGTTGGTTCCAATGCATCTAGAGGGGTCAAAGGTTAACCTATGGCCCCTATCAATGCATTTCATGATAACATACATCCCTAGGGGCCCTAGGACCCCTAGGGACCCATTTGGTCAATTTCAATGCATTGAGAGGGGTCATAGGTTAACCTATGACCCCTTTCGACGCATTTCATGACAAAATATGTCCCTAAGGGCACTAGGGCCCCTATGGACCCATTTTGAATGGATTGAAAGGGGTCACTAGGGGCCCTAGGGACATATGTTGTCATGAAATGCATCAAGAGGTGTGATAGGTTAACCTATGACCTCTTTCAATGCATTTCATGACAATATTATATTTATTAATAATAATATATTATTAGATTATATAACAATAATAATCATATATATTACTAGATTATATATTTAATTATAATAATAACTATATATTAATATATATAATAATAATCACATAATTTTTTTTTTTTAAGGCAAAATTGGCTAGCCACTATAATATTTATTAATCTTATTCAACAAGGTCAACTGGGAAAGAATCGGTGAAGAAAACCCAGCATCATCCCTAATGTTTACATATATTTAGATATTATGAGCAAGCAATTACAAAGTGTTATCACCCAGCAGTATACCCCTGAAGATAATCGAATCTAAACTTCTACAAAATTGAGATACAATAGCTTTGGCATGAAGTACTTAGACATAAAGTTGCAACATACAAGAGATAGCACCAGTTGATGATGACATAACTTGAAATGGACCTTTAGAAACACTACCTTTCAAATCTACCCAAAAAAATACCATACCACAACCAGAAAAACCAAATCCATCAAAATGAATTCCCAAGCCAAATCAAAATTCTAAACTATCTCCAAGCCAATCAGAGTTAATCGCACCAATTGAATCCCAAAAACCTTGTTCAATTTGTTGTAAATTTTTTGACGGTGCATTCGGCTGTATTGATTTTGAAACATTAGAATACTTTTGCAATTCAATCATGGCCAGGCCCACTAACTTAATTCTTTTCACCAATTGCACACCCATTAATCTTGGATCAGATGGCAGAGTATGCTTCAAATAAATAAAACTACAAGTCTATAGATTTCTTCATAGCCTCAAAAACAACATAAAATTCATGTTTTTGCAGAAGTTGAAAATAGACCACCAACTAAAGCCATACCACTCCACAAATCATACTTTTGCATAGCCATAGTCAATTTATTATCCACTAAGAAATGTGGTAGGATTACCTTTCGAGCCAAGGCTTGAAGCCTATCTAGAGATTGAAAAAAATCCATGGCATTGGATATAAATATAGAAATGACCTGAGAAGGATAGAAAAACACATGTGTCGATGGACAGAGAAACTCTTCACCAATGATATGCCGGATGGCTGTTGTGATCATTTCTGAAGGCATTATAAACATTTGGTTCATCACCTCATTCGTAACATGACTGGGTAACATAGATTCCTCTAATGCCAATGGAAACTAGATACAAATTTTTTTTTGGCATGATGAGACGATATTTTTTATGACACATTTTGCAAGCCAAAGCAATATCCCACCCACAATTCATCTTGAAGCACAATCTTAGCTACAACAAAAAATTTGCCTAATTAAGCAATTACAGGATGTTTGTGAAAGTGTGCAATGAAAGATACATATAGGCAACTTCAATAAATAATCATAGTGCAACTTGTCATTTGCCATGTAGACTATCACTAATTTTGTCCTTATCATGCTTGGAAATGGTACTAAAGACAATACTCCTTAATGACTCAGATTTATTCGCATGAAGCAATCAAAAAATAGGACATCAAAATTGAATATTGTTAGGGAATAAAATATTTGGAGCATAGAAAATGTACTTTAGAAGTCATATCATTATAAATGCACTTAAGAAAAACATGCAGCATTAAATTCACTTTAAAATGACAGGGCAACTTAGCACCTGACAACCTCCTCTGTTTTGATCGACACCAGAGAATAGCTTAATCAACTCAGCACTTGACCAACCTAACAAGCTTGAGAACTCCTTTCTACTACACAACTTGGCACCTAATAGATTTAGGACCTTAAATAACTCGGCACTTAGTACTAAGCAGACTAATTCAGCACCGATTACCTTTATGCCTACTCTACACCTGAAAATGTCCTATTAACTCGGCAATTTTGAAACACTCAACACCTGAAGAACTCATTACCTACTGCCTGAATAACTTGACACCAATGAAATTTTTGTTCGGTATCTTAATAAATTGCCTCAATCGACACTTGGAAGTTACCTCAACAACAATAATAACTAGTAAGTCTGGCATTTGATTTAAGGCTTAGTTCCTTGGCACTGATTACCTTAATGCCTACACAGCACCTAGAAATCTCCTATAAACTCGACAATTTTGAAACACTCAACACCTGAAAAACTCGTTACCAGCTGCCTAAGCACTCAGCACCTAAAGAACTCGGTACTTACTACTTGAACACTCGACACCTGAAGAACTTTTCTCAGCATCTTAATAAACTAGCTCAACTCAGCACTTGGAATTTACATCAACATTCAAATTTTACTTGCCAAGCTCAGCACTTTAAACATTACTACTAGTAGAAGCTTCCATGTCATCATGAATAAGATTTTTTAAAACCTTATGTTGCTCAAACTTTGCTTGGCATCTTAATAAACTCCCCCCATAAACTTGGCAATTTTGAAATACTCGGCACTTGAAGAACTCGATACCTACTGCTTGAACACTCCGCCCTTGAAGAACTTGGTACCTACTGCCTGAACACTTGGCACCTAAAGAACTTTTCTCGACATCTTAATAAACTAGCTCACCTTGGCACTTGGAATTTACCTCAACATTCAAATTTTACCTACTAAGCTTAGCACTTTAAACATTATTACTAGTAGAAGCTTCCATGTCATCATGAATAAGATTTTTTAAGGCCTTATGTTGCTCAATAAAAGGTAGAGAGTGAAAAGTAGAAACATTAACCCCATCACAACCCAAATTTGATAAAAAATCTATAACTTTATTCCCTTCTCGGTAAATATGAAAAATGAAAACATCTGAACATTCATCAAGGAGTCTCCAAATTTGATTCAATACATATTTGAGTTTCCAAGAAATAATGCACTTTTGAGTACAAGCATCAATAATAACTAATGAGTCCCCTTCTATATGTAGCCTATTGAAATAGCATTGCTTAGCTAATAAAAGCCCAGCTAACAAGGTGTGAGCCTCAGCAATGTTATTTGTGTCAATAGGCAAAGGGGATACTATGATTGCTACAACCTCTCCAGAAGAATTTCTAATACATGCCCCTAAACCTAAAGGACCTGGACTTCCTCTACAAGCTCCATCAAAATTTAGTTTCCAATAACCCCATGCTGGGGGTCTCCAAATGTTCTTCTGAGGTAAGATATGTGTTGGTGAAGGAATTATTTTCCACCCATTAGGAATAAATAATAATTTCCATTCTTGAACAATTTGAGAATCCCAATGGGTCACAATTGGATTAAATTTAATCATTTTCAAGCCGGAATTAGTCACTTCCAAGATAGATCTTTCAATACTATTCAAAACAATTTCTAATGGAAGGAATTCCTTTCTGAAAATGTGCTTATTTCTTTCCCACCAAATAGCCCAAACTACCAAGACTGCGATACATTTCTAGAGGTTTGCAAATAATGATTTTTGGTAGAGAACTGGCTAGGCTTGAAAGAGATCCTGAAGATTATTTGGCAAGGGAGTACAATATTTAAGCTTACTCAAAATAAAGCACTAGCATTGGTAAGAAAATGAACATCTAATGAACAAGTGATCCATAGTTTCATCCTGTTCCCCACAAAGAACACATTTAAATGGTGTAGCAGGTTGTAGTCTATTCAATCTGTCACTAGTTAAAATCTTGTGTTTTAGCGCCAGCCATGAGAAATAACCTGCTTTAGGAAGAAGTACCAAATTCCAACAAAATGAAAAAGCTCTAGAAGTAGATTTATTCAAGCCATTCTACTACAAAATTTTGTACCCCTCTTTCACTGAATAATTACCATCCTAAGCTAGAGCCCAAAAAAGCCGATCTTGGACTTCAGAGAAGTAGACTTGCCTTGAAATCAGAATATTTTGAAATTGATTAATTTCTTGGGATGAAAGAGGTAGAATATTTGGATCTTTCCAAACTATTTTCTTTGAAATTTAGAAACATATTCCACATATTGATTCAACTGGGTCCCCCAATGAGTTTCAACAACCTGAATAATGTTCAAAGAAATCTCAGTCTTAGATAGGGGAATTTGACCATTCCAAGAATCATTCCAAAAATCAATACTTATTTCAATATTGACTTTCCATGAAATATAATCAACTATGATTTTGCGAGAAGCTATCATGAAGTCCCAAATAACTGAGCCTTTTGGAGGATTAAAAATCGTTAAGACTCTAGAAGGATCATTATTATGTAGATATTTTTGCTGCATAATTTTGCACCATGTGGACTGAGACTTAGAAAACATGTGCCACATCAATTTCCCACCAAATGCTTCATTTCTATAGTAAAGATCATGGATTCCTACCCCTCTAACATTAGGGGTGCATAACATATCTTGCAAAGAGATGAGTGGAATCTTTCAGGACTCATCCATATTACCCAACCATAGGAAACCTTTAATCAATTTATGAATCATAGCTAGTACTTTGGGTGGGATCTTGAGGACAGCAATAAAATAGTTAGGGATTATAGCTAAAACTAATTTGATCAACAAAAATTTTCTCGCCAATGACAACCATCTAACTTTCCAAGATGTAATTCGACTCTGAATATGCTGAGTAACTGAAGACCAATACAAGGATTTATTTGAACCCATGAAGAAAGGAATGCCCAAATAGACTGAGGGTAAGAAGTCTTCTGAAAAACCCAGGATCTATTTAATTTTATCGAAAACTATTTTGACAGTGTTGAAAAAATAGATCTTGGATTTCTGAGCATTGATAATATGACCAGACACTGCTGAATAAAGATCAAGTGTACAAAGAATATGGTGGGCTTCCTAAACATTTGACAAACCAAACAAGAGAGTATCATTTACAAAAAGAGAGTGTGTGATAGATATGTTTGTACCTAAAATGAGAGCTCCACTCCATTTATTTAACCAATGTTGATGTGAGATGGCCCTACTAAAAGCTTTAGCCATAATAATAAAAAACACTAGAGACAGAGGATCCCCTTGTCAGATCCCATGTGTGGAAGGAAAAAAACCCTCAGGCTTCCCATTAATGATCAATGAAAACCTAGCCCCCAAAATACAAACCTTAATTCAATTGCACCAACGTTTTGAAAAACCCATTTTAGCAAGTACTTGCCGCAAGAATTTCCAACAAACTCTATCATAAGCTTTCATCATATCCAGTTTGATGACAAAATTTGAAGTCTTATTTAAATTAATAGAATGAAGAACTTCATGAGCCACAAGAGCCCCTTCCATGGTTTCCCTTCCCGGGACAAATTCACCTTGCTCTGGGGAAATAATATGTGGAATAAGATGTTGAATCCTAAGATATATAGCTTTAGTAATAATCTTGTAGGATAAATTGCATAAGGAGATTGGCCTAAAATCTACAAAAGTTTGGGGATCCCTCACTTTTGGAATGATGAAAATAATGGTAGTGTTAAAATATTTCAGCATCGTTTTGGATCTTCTAGATTCTTCCACACCCGTCAATAAATCCCATCCAATTATATTCCAACAACTTTGGTAAAACAATGCAGTAAAACCATCCAACCTAGGAGCTTTGTCAAGTAGAAAAGAAAAGACAACTTTACATATTTCTTGAATGGTAAAAGGAGGCATTAGAATATCATTATCCTGTTCTATTAACACTTGAGAAATGGAATCAAGGAGTTCTACAACTTGTGATGTAGTAGGAGAAGGCAAAACATCAGGTGCAAGAAGATTCTTAAAGAATTTGATGCCTTCATTTCTGATAAGATTTTCATTAGACAGAAGGTTACCAGAGGCATCTTTGATATGAAAAATTTTACTGTTACTCCTTTTTTGCTTGGCTGAATTGTGGAAAAACTTAGTATTTCTATCCCCCTCCTAGACCATTATTCTCAGGATTTTTGTCTCCAGTACATCTCTTCTCTAGAAGATAGTTCCTCCCATTATTCTTGTAGATTCTTTTGAGAAGAGTATGTTTCTTCATTCATGCCCTTTTGGATGATCTAATTATAAACTTCTTCTAGTTGATCTTTGACTATAACCTTTTGTTGGAACACATTTTTGAAAACTTTTTGATTCCAAATTCGAATTTGAGACTCAATATATTTCAATTTCATTGCAAACTGATGCATTTTCAATCCTTCCATTGGAACTTCATTCCACCATTGATGAATATTGTGTAAAAATTATGGATTCCTAAGCCACATGCTTTCAAATTTGAAAGAAGAATGAAAGTGTTGGTCAGAACATTTGTTATTACAATTGAGAATTAACGAGATAGGAAAATGATCAGATCCTAGCAAGGAAAGGATTTCTGAAGAAATATCTTAGCAACCCAACTTCCAATCTTTAGATAAGAAAAACTTGTCAAGATGAGCAGCAATATTGGCAAATCCAGACCTCTTGTTAGTCCAGGTAAATAATCCATTATTAGGATGAACATCCATGAGATTTTTGTTATCTACAAATGCATTAAAATCTTGTAGCATTTTTTTTTTTGGGGGGGGGGGGGGGGGATAATACCACCAATTTTTTCTGAACGAGCTAATAAAGCATTAAAATCACCTCCAATAACTACTTGTTTTTGATCTTGCATTTGAAGAGAATGTGTGATAGAATCCGATAAACATACTTTATCTAAAGTTGAAGCAGGTCCATATACATTAATCAGGATAAAAGAGATATCAAACACAATTTTATGTATCAACTGCCAATTACTTTCTTGTCAAAAGAGCTAAGAATTAATTGAAAAGGGATTCCAAAGAACTACTAAACCTCCAAAGGCACCCAAAATCTTGCATATGATAGGTCTTCCATTTTTTCCATCTTGCAATGGTTTTCTATAAATTGTTTTGGGATAATTTGGTTTTTTGCAATAAAATAATATCTGCCTGCAAAGAATCAATGGCTTATTTGATTCTTTGTCTCTTGTCAGAGGTATTAAACCTCTGACATTCCATGAGATGATTTTCATTGGGGACAAGGAGAACACCTAGTTCTCCTTGTCAATTTTTTGATAATAGTGAAACTATCATCCAATGTAGTTTGAATACCTACTACAATTTCTGATTTAATTTTGGAACCTTTTTGTCTAACTCCAACCTTTGGTGTTTTAGCAAGAGGGGATATTGTAGATGGGGTTTGCACTATAGATAAAGGATGAATTTTAAGGCTATCTTGCATTTGAAAATCTTGAGGCTAAGATTCTTGAGGAGACAAAACTGTAGACTTTTGCACTAGTTGATAAATATTGGTCTCTAACCCCAAGGAATCTCCTACCACTGAGCTTACAATTCTTGCACCAGAATCCTAAGGAAAACTTTTAAGAACTGAATGATTATCAAATTGGTTAAGAACAGTCTATTTTTCAAATGCTTGACTTGGGATCAATTTATTCCAAAACTAAAATTCTTGAAGCAAGTTGTCAATCACAGGTGACTTATAATCTTCAACATGCAAACCTTCATCTTTGGAAATATAAAAAATGATAGAGGTAGTAATTTCAGATAAAATTTGATCACAAATAAAAGTCAATATGATAGGAGAGGGATAAATAGAAAGGCACCAAATGGGTTGCCTTAATATTGAAAGTGAAAAACTTCTATTTTGGAAAGTGATCAAACTTAATGACTTTGAAGATAGACACTATGGAAGGTCTACTAGGGGAGACAAATTTGAGCTCACATCTATAGAGGAATCCATTTGAAATGGAGAGGCATACTCCAACATTAAAAATTTACTATTGCAGCACACACTCTTGAATAAAGTGAAGAGCCAAAGAAATTGTTGAAGAAAAATCATGAATGAATCTGACAAAAATTAAGCTGCATGTGAATTCTCTTCATATATATAACTATCTTTTGAATAATCTTGGCCCTCTGTCATGGAGACTATGTTGTTGACCTCAGAAGTATTACAATTCTTCATTTTTATTTTTTGAGAACAAACATTAGGGTCTGAAGAATGATCTGGACAAACTTGTAAGACATCTTGTTGACCAGTTTGGCACATATAACTGAAATGACCAAGATTATCTTGTAATTTTAGAATCACAGAAAGATCCTGCACCTTAACTGATTGTATCTATTTCCCCCATTTAGATATGAGAGCTATAGATTGAGGAAATTATTTATGCATATTACTCAATAAACACACCCTGGCTTCCAAATGAGGGCATTCATAAAGAATCAAATCATGCTTCAAAAAAATTCCCAATTGGATCACAATATTCCAAAGGCAGAGAAGGAAAAGAAACCCAATATGGAAAGAATTGGATATTTATATCTTCAGGGTTAAAGTTTGGAATCCACAACATGGTAAATATCCCCACACCCTGACAAAACCAACACTTCTGCTTATTTACAACATCTCTTTCTTCTTTTGAACTAAAGATAGCAATAAAGAAATTGGATTCCGAATCATGATAAAAAATATCTATCAAGCCAGACTAGAAGTTGAAAGCCCAATTCTTGATATCTAAAAAGGATAACGAAGTAGAAGAAAAATTATTGAAGAGTAGAGATCGAATTTTGTAACATTTGATTTGAAAAAGTTACATGCAACTGTTGTTGTGAAGAGTTTAGAGGATCTTGCTCCAAATTTTGGTCCACATGATTTTGAGATGTCTCTTGACTGTTATCCTATAATTGTGGACCATGACCATGTGCATAGTGCTGAGGTTGTTGATCTACCTTAACCTGATCTTTTTTCTTCCAGATCTTTTTTGGTATGAAGGGTGCTCTATCAATTGTTGAGACTAACTTTTGTCGAGCCAGACCTTTTTGGATCTGAACAGATTGCATTTGAACAAAAGAGTCAAGAGGAGCACCTTCACATATATCAAATACTGGTTGTTTTTTAAACACCTTTCTATTGTGACTCCTCTATGCAAAGGTAGATTTGTGTCACATATTCACCTTTACAGGTAGTAATGTATCTGAATCTGAAATGTTACGCCACTGAAATGAACGAACCATTGAGGGATTATTGTGAAAGAAATTGTGCCGCCCAAAGGAATTTGGTAACTAAGATTGCTGATGATGATGGGATGATTCACCCTTTTCAAAGTAAGGGGAAGTCCCAAGTTTAGAAAGTGGAGTGCATTTAGATGTCAGCTACGATCGACGATCATGAAAATGAGGATTAAGGAAAAAAGGTTTTGTAGGTTGAACAATTGCTTTCCCTTTGAAGATTGATTTGTCAATAGTACTTGAAACCCTTTTGGAATTAATATCTCTGAAAGGGCATCTCTGAAATGGAAAAGGGTTTGATATGAAGTCGATTGGTTGTACAAATAGTGTAGCAGAGAATATTTGGCTGAAATCATAATCTCAAGACTATTGAACAAAAGGTGTAGATGACAAAATGGAAGAAAATTTATATAAAGCCGGATCAGAACCAGTTTGATGAAGATGCTCCAAACCAATCAGCTTCTTCCCGTGTCTATGTGTAGGTTTTTCCAAACCTATAGACTTTTGACGATGAACTAGACCGCCATGAAAATTGTCCTCATTCCTATTTAATTTTTTCTCCAAGCCCTTGCCCTTGTCCTCCAAACCCTTGCTCTTGCCCTCAGAACCCTTACCCGTGCACTTCATTATATAATCATATAATATTATTATATAGGTTTAATAATAATAATATTTATCATATATATTACTTTATTATATTTAGTTATAATTATTATTATTATATTTATAACTATATTATATTTAATAATAATAATCATACATATTATTATATATAATCATATATAATAATAGTTAATAATAATAATCATAATCATATGTAATAATAATATAAATGCCCACACTTCCCAAAAATAAATTTCCCTCTAAAACCCTCTAAAGTTTCCCTCTAAAACTTTCCTCTCAAATATCCCTCCAAAATTCTCATTTGAAAATTCGTAGTAATTGGATACCTGATTTCATATTAGGTATCCGATTTCAAATCAGATACCTGATTTGACTTAGGTTATCTGATTAGGCTCGGTATTTACCAAGCCTAATTGGTCAACCCAAAAAACATGTTTGAGAAGGATTTCACTAACACTCAGACCTCGTGTAGCTATCTGACAATCTTATTTTCATCAAAATTGAATGAAACGAAAAGGGTTTTTTTATAACACTCAACATTCCATCAATATGATTGCTATCAAATTCTAAGTTTGATAAGTATTTCTTAGTTCATTTTCAATGAAGATGATTGTAAAGTGTTGATTGACATACTAATTGAAAAATAGCTATAACTTTCAAATGGTATAATATTTTTTAAATCTAAAAGTTTTGTCACATTCTATGCTTCGCCTAGTATAAGGAAAAATAAATAAATTTTAATTTGGTAAAGTTTTCAATTAGTTAGGGTGGTTAGACACGAGATTTTTTTTCAAAAAAGTTTAAGTAGAAAATTCATATTTAATTATTTTTTTAGAATAAAAATACCAAAAAATATGCATCTCGTCCAGGCATGAGTCTACTTTTTATATCTATAATTATATTTAAAAATATTATCATTTGATTATGATTAAGGTGGTCAGACATACACCTACTTTTTATTTTTGCCTTGAAATTTTTGGAGTACTACATTAAAATCCAAACTTTTCACCAATCAAACATTTTTTTCTCTAGACAAGGCCTAGTAGTTTAGAAACTAAATTCATTTTTCTAAAGATTTTTTTCTTACAACTTTTTGATATAAAGTTCATAACCACTTTAAAATTGTGTGTCAAGTTGACATAACCTTGATTTACTAGTTTTCCACTACCACTTAAGGCCATAGTTTGGTTAACCATGATCCTGCACATACCCAAATGTACTTTCATTGTATTAGTTGTACTTATACATTTTCTTATGAGGTAAAATATTTATTATTTCTTTATGATTCATGAACATGTACTTAAGACTTAAACTATTTAATATAACTTCTTAAATGTGACTCAATGTGAAAGAATGCCTTCGTGAATGAAATCTGTATTTTTTACATTTGTATAAATATTGTGTTTCTATATATTGCTTCAGCATTGTTACTTTGATATTGTTTAAACTTTAGAAAAAATAGTTCAATAAACTTTATAACATATTAGGTTTATTTCTTTTGGATTCTCAAGCAGTGTCTTACATTTGGTATCAAAGCCCGAGTTTCAACACTAAGAACTCTCACATATTGTGTGTCATCAATTAACAAGTAGTTAAACTTGTAAAAAGATCAAACTACAAGACTTATAAACATAAAATATATAAATAAAATTGGAAATAATATAACTATTAACAAAAAAACATTGATTCATAACACTTGTTGTTTCAAATGTTATTTTTTGAATGCGCATTTTATCTTTGTTATCTTAGTAGCGATAGTTGGCTTCTAGGAGTAAGCCTATTTTAAGGGGAGGCGGATGTAATACCCCTCCATTGCTATCATTGTAGACTTAATTTTTAAAGTTCTATATGACTCTTCTATAGATGTGTTATTACTTATTTGATATTTGAAATGCAATATTTTGATATGTTGAGTAATTGATTAAGCCAAGTTGTAACAATTTCCTAAATGTAGTAATGATGCTTTAATCTCTCTTAGTTAGTTAATGAAATTAATTTTATGATGGTGTCATATGGTGTGTCTTAGAAAGATGTTTAGTATGTCCTCATGATGATCAAATATTCATGTTAGAATATGATATTATTTATATATATGATTTACTATTATACTTACCCCATACTTGCATGTTTATGGTGTGTGTGTCTGTTTTATATTTATGTTTGATGTGCCTGATATGGTTGAGGGAGGGAGTCATAGTGACCTACTATTTGGGATCTACACGATGTACCACTCCTCATCATTATTTGTTTAGCTTAGATATATGTGCACATGTACATGCTTGTGCTGTATACAAATTTGTAGGTACTAGGCATTGACTTCGTTGAATTGCAAGGGTAAGTGTGCCCTATCACAATAACTCAATGGTAAGAATGGAGAGATAATGTTCAGGTCTAATCTTAGCCATAGCCTAATTACTTGTCCTAAGATGAGGACATGTATTTGACTTTCCATCCTTTTTAAACCCATGAGTTTATCTTTTTCTATGTTATTTAATTTTGAGTTTTGGTTAGTTTTGGTAATGTTGCTTTTATGTGAATTTCACTATGTGATTTATTTGGTAAATGATTTAATTATAATATTTGGGTTAATCATATAATATTGAGAATTATTAAATATTATTTGATTAAAAAAATATTAAAATATGGGAAAATTTAATTAATTTAAATGTGCTTTAATTTAAAAGACTTAAGTTACAAGTTTAATTTGGAGAATTGGTTAAAGAAAAAATAGAATATGATGATATTTAATGTCATGTCCCCTTTTCAAATAATTAAAAAATAATAATCTTTGCTAAGGCAGGCAGGCCCAAGAAAGTGAAGTTTCAGAAAAAGGGGGTTAATCTTTGGAAACCGTTGGACTAATAAATGAAAATTAGTATTAAAATATGTTTCATTAACATCTCTTGGACGTGAGTTATAGTTATGCCCTCTTTTAAGGGGTTTGGAGACATTTTGGGCTGAGGGGAGAACTTAATTTTTGCTCATTCTTTGTTATTCTTCAGAGGCTGCCAACCCTGTGGAGAAGGAGACCCAAGAATGGGAGTTTGCAGGTTTTCAGGGAGACCCAAGAACGGGAGTTTGCAGGTTTCTAGGAAGGCTAAGGATGGGAGTTTGAAGCCATTCCATGTGCATGCTCATACAGAGTTTGCCTTTGTGCTGAACAGTGTAGATTTGTGAGTTTTTGGGTGTGTTTTTTGCATGAGTTTGGTGTTTTCAGTTGAGCATTTCATATCAGTTGGTTGCTGCTGTATTTCAGACTTTAAGCTGTTAAAATAGAGCTGAATATATTTATTGGGATGTGATTAAACTTTTGAGATAGTTTATTAGTGTTGTGTGGTGTTTCCGAGCATTTTTGTGTTAATTTCGGGAGCCCGATGAGCATAGTTTTTGTCCTACATTTGAGAACTGTTGTGTAAAGGTCATACGGATCTGAAAATGTCATTTTGTAGGATTTTATGCTGCTGAAATTTCTTTAAAAATTTCCACTTTCAGATTTATTAATAATTGGTGAAGCTGTGAAGCTTTTGGCACAATTTCTGGCATACCCGATTTGGGGTTTCTTGAGAAATTTGGAGGATCTTTGTGATATTAGTTGTTTGATTTTGAAAATCTGATTAGAGGCATGAAATACCATATCAAATAAGAAAAGGGGACATTTCAATGGTATCAGAGCCATGATCTTGCCAGCCTGAGGGTTTGTAGAAGTTTGCAGGTCAGTTTTGACAACTACCCAGATCTTGCATTTCAGTTTTGAGAACTACCCAAATCTTGCATGTCATAATTTATGATTGCATGTTGCTTCTAATCAGCTGCATGTCAAAATTTATGGTTGCATGCTACTTCTAATCATTTTCATGTTAGTTCTTGGTGAATTTGGTGGTTGTAGAAGTTTGCATTTCAGTTTTGACAAGTACCCAGATCTTGCATGTCAATTTTGACAACTACCCAGATCTTGCATGTCATAATTTGGTGGTTGCATGTTGCTTCTAATCAGTTGCATGTCCAAATCTATGGTTTCATGCTACTTCTAATCATTTTCATGTTAGTTCTTGGTGAATTTGGTGGTTGTAGAAGTTTGCATGTCAGTTTTGACAACTACCCAGATCTTGCATGTCAGTTTTGACAACTACCCAGATCTTGCATGTCATAATTTGGTGGTTGCATGTTGCTTCTAATCAGTTGCATGTCCAAATCTATGGTTGCATGCTACTTCTAATCATTTGCATGTTAGTTCTTGGTGTTTGAAGAATTTATATCCTATTGGGGTTACACTCTACTTTATCCAGAATGGACAGGTATAGTACAGAGTCTCAGAGGGAACGATCTTGGACAATTGATAGCCAGAGTCAAAATAGCAGAAAGGATGGTTATTTAGACATTCGAGATAAACTTATGAAAATAAGCCATGACATGTCTAAACAGTTGGTTGAGCACCACCGTATAATGAATGACATGTTATCTGACCCAGCTAAGGTGGATAAGTTGACTGGATTTCTATTTGGAAGATTTTCTCACAGGACAGATGACACAATTCCCAAGAACTTGCATGAGGAGTTTGAGAAACTAGCTGATAGCCAGGTAGAGGTCTCAGATTCTACTCTACCACAGGAGGTGGTGGGAAAGGATATTACACAGATTAATAGTAACAGTCAACTTGATACTCAAATTGAGACAATTGTTTACAGGTTGTCAAAGGGTGATGCCACAGGTATTCAGGATGGTATAGTTACAACAAGCAGTGACTACAGTGTAGTGGGTTCAGATGATGATTATGAGGATGTTGTTGTGCAGGATGGTGAGATACCTGGTAGAGATGAGCAAACATTGAGCATTCATGACTTTGCTGAGAAAGAGTACCAGGCACAGTTAGATGCTTCATCACATGAGGTTGAGGCAGGTAGTACTTCACATGATTTATCCCACCAGCTGAAGGTGAGTGAAGATAGTATTTTGACTTCATTATCTCATCATGATAGGTATGTGGAGTTAGTTGGTATTGGTCATATTACTCAAGTGAGGATTTTTCTTGAGTTACCAGCTGATTCTAGTTTACAGATTTGGACTCAAGATTGTTATATTGGCATTTGGGATTCAGTTGACAGGAGATCTTTAACACTTTTTGGTAGCAGTGTTTGTTTGGGTGCTATCATGGATTTGATTAGCAGATTGCATGGTGTTGTCTTTTCTTGTGCTAGCAGCTTGTCCAATGTTGGTATTAGTTTTTATACACCAATGTTGGGCTTTGTTCATATATCCAGTCGACCATACTTGCTAGAATGTGTTGATGATATTTCATATTTGGCAGTGTGTATAGATGAGTCCCAGGATCATATTGGCATTGATGACATCCAGGAGGATGCAGTGGGCAATTTTGAAGACTTAGTTTCCTTGGGTATAGAGGAGTTGGACAGCAATGCTAATGTTTTTGATACTCCGTATGTTGATATGAGTTTTAGATTTGATTCACAGGATATGGATGGTAATACTCTAGAGACTAGTAACTTTGAGGATACTCCTTTAGATAGTACATTAGAGGAGGTTTGTAGGAGATAGTCAAGCCATTGCCATCATGTGTCTAATCAGTTGAGAGTTAGTGACCAAGACATTGCTATCACTTGCCAACATTTCGATGTTACTCGTCAGTTGTTAGCAGTTTATGGATGGGGTTCTCCTACTAGTGATGAGCAGGGAGGAAGTTATCTTTCCTTGAAAGAGTTCCACTCTTTATGGGAGGCTATCCAGATTCTGAGACAGGATTATATGCAGTTGGTAGCCGACAGAGATTATCTTATGAAGTGGGGCAGTACAGCATATGATGCATTGTTGGCCAAGGAAGATGAGGTGAGTGAGCTTACTGAGCAGCATGTGGTGACTTCTGAGATTCTTGAGAGTACACAGTTGGCTTTCAAGGAGTCACAGTTTCATTTGGCTAAGGTGACCATGGAGTTAGAGTGACTACAGTCTTCACCTGATTCTATACAGTCACAAGCAGTGGTGTTTGGTGATCCGAGGATGTCCATGGCCAAGATTGTCAGAGACAGTGGAGATGGGGATGCATCCATTCTTGATACTAACATTGGAATATCAGGTTCATTCCCACTAGAGTTAGGTTCAGTTGAGCTGGGTGTTGTAGCAGATTGTTGTATGCTTGACATGGTGGTGGCCTCTAGTATTGATGGCACAGAGACTAGAGATTTATCAAAGATCATGTGTGATGTTGGTGATTCGGCAGTTGGCATGGTTCCTACTAGTAACACTACTCCCTTGGTGATATCTTCGGAGGTAGAAGTTAGTTGCAACATGGTTAATGATCAATTGTAGTTAGTTTCATCTGGATTATAGTCTGAGCCACTGACTGAGATTGGTGCATTCTATTGGCATTACACTGTGAGGTATGCTCATTAATTTACCTTTGATGACCATGTTGATGAGATAATGATACAGAGATGTACTTTGGTTCCTAGTGCTTATCATCAGTTATGGGACAATTTGATGCCTCAAGATGAGAGTTTTGATGGGCATGACATGGCGATAGGTTCTACAGTTGACAGCTTGATAATACATGACTTAGAGCAAGAGTTTCAGAGTGATGCTTCAGTGGGTGTTGTTATTGATTCTACTCCTTTGGCTATGACATCTCCTGACTTAGCTGGTGATCAGTCATAGTGGGTTGTATCACTTGTTCATGGTGAGTTCTTGACTAAGGTTGGTTTTTTTTATCAACATTATATTGCAAGGTATGTACATCAGTTAGCATTTGATCCTTGTGTTGAGGAGTTGATGGCAGGAAGATTTGGTTTGGGTTCCAATTCTTGCTATTTATCTTGTGATGGCTTTTCACCATCAGGGGTGCAGGTAGTTATGGTTATGAGATAGTGGCCGGTGATTTGCAAAGTTGTGTTGACTGCAGGAGTTGTACAGTGTGTGGATTCTCCATACTTGGTACAGTTTCATTCGAGAGCATTCACCATTGTTGTAGAGTTGGATTGTGCATTCCGTATAGGCCAGTGGGATGCGTTGATGGTATTTACTATGTTGGTAGTTTGATTTGTCCACTTTGCTTGGGTTCTGATGTTCTAAGAGTTTGTGCCTCATGGGTTTTTGATTGTGGTAGTGGTGATTTCGGAGTTTGGTTGAGCTATAATTTTCAGTTTGATTATGGATTCCTCTTGGTCATATTGCAAAGGATATTGCAGGAGCCTGTGTTAATTGGTAGTAGTATAGTTCATGACTACATTTGGGATCCAGGTGGATTGATTGGTTTATTGTTCAACCATTGCTTGAGGACAAGAAATTTTTGGGAGGGGAGGACTTTTCATGTCCCCTTTTCAAATTATTAAAAAATAATAATCTTTGCTAAGGCAGGCAGGCCCAAGAAAGTGAAGTTTCGGAAAAAGGGGGTTAATCTTTAGAAACCGTTGGACTAATAAATGAAAATTATTATTAAAATATGTTTCATTAACATCTCTTGGATGTGAGTTATAGTTATGCCCTCTTTTAAGGGGTTTGGAGGCATTTTGGGCTGAGGGGAGAACTTAAGTTTTGCTCATTCTTTGTTATTCTTCAGAGGCTGCCAAACCTGTGGAGAAGGAGACCCAAGAACGGGAGTTTGCAAGTTTCCAGGGAGACCCAAGAACGGGAGTTTGTAGGTTTCTAGGAAGGCTAAGGATGGGAATTTGAAGCCATTCCATGTGCATGCTCATGCAAATTTTTCCTTTGTGCTGAACAGTGTAGATTTGTGAGTTTTTGGGTGTATTTTTTGCATGAGTTTGGTGTTTTCAGTTGAGCATTTCATATCAGTTTTGGTTGCTGCTGTATTTTAGACTTTAAGCTATTAAAATAGAGCTGAATATATGTATTGGGATGTGATTAAACTTCTGAGATAGTTTACTAGTGTTGTGTGGTGTTTCTGGGGATTTTTGTGTTAATTTCGGGAGCCCGATGAGCATAGTTTTTGTCCTACATTTGAGAACTGTTGTGTAAAGGTTATACGGATTTGGAAATGTCATTTTGTAGGCTGTTATGCTACTTAAATTTCTGTAAAAATGTCCACTTTTAGATTTATTAATAATTGGTGAAGCTGTGAAGCTTTTGGCACAATTTCTGGCATACCCGATTTGGGGTTTCTTGAGAAATTTGGAGGATCTTTGTGATATTAGTTGTTTAATTTTGAAAATCTGATTAGAGGCATGAAATACCATATCAAATCAGAAAAGGGGACATTTCATTTAATTAATTAGAAATTAATTAAATGCCTACTTTAGTTTAAAAGATTGAATTTGAAAGTCTAATTTAAGAAGTTGGATAAAACAAGACTTAAAACATTAAAAGTTTAATGATTTAATATTGTTTTATTATAATTATTTGATTAATAATAATTAAATTAGAGTTACATTTAAATAATTAGCTTTAATTATTATTAATTTATATAAGAAACTATGTTTTAAATAGTACTTGCACTAATTAATAAAGTCAAGGAAAAGAAAATAAAAGAATATTTTAATTAAAAAGTTTTTTAAGTGTGCATGAAAGGATTAAATAATTGAAGTAATTATTATTTAAAAAAGTTAGTGCCTTTTCATATATTGGATGAAAAAAGTCCTAGTTAGGGTTATGATTCTTTATTGGGGGGTTGGTAGTTCATTTGAGAGACACAAGTTTTGGAGAGAAAAATTCAAAATTGGGTCAAAAGAACTGTTGAAAGTTTCAAAGGGTTTGGATTTACATGGATTAATAGATTGCCTTAGATTTTAGCTTGTTATTTTGAGATAGGGTTTGAAATCTCATTGTAGAATTTTATTGGAGGATTTGTCTACTTTGTGTCTTCCTAATTGCTTGCATAATGCTTATTAATTTATTGTATTGATTCTTGGATAAAAAATTATATTATAGATTTTAAAAAGTAAAAACTTATTAATCAAAAAAATTTGACTAATTGTAGAAAAATTTTAGAAAATTATTATGACCGTGTTCTTTTAAAACTCTTTCTAATACAAGGAAAATTTGATTATATAAAATTGGAAGAAAATAACAAATTGAACAACTAGGGTTTCAATATTAAATTTGTTATTAAAACCATGTGATTATCATAAAATTTTCTAAACAAAAATAAATATTATTCTTATATCTAAAATAACTTAATTGCAAAATTTATTAGAAACACAAAGGATTAATTGAGAGGAAACTATTGTATTTTAATCTTCCAGCCAAAATTCATAATTCATATTGCCCTTCCCGCCTTTGAAATGTCCATAATCAAATACCCATGGAAATATTAAAAATACCAAGCTTTGAACCTTATAACATAATTTTTTCGGCCCACAAGTTCTCCTTCATCAGATCTGAGGAGATTGACGGTTGGCGTTGTCTCGCCATTGGAAGTTGCACAGTTAATACATTAGTGACATGGCACCCTGATGACACGTGTCCAGTGAGTCCAGCTTGCCAGGCAAACATGTTTTGGCAGGTCAAAAAAGTTCCACAGCACCGTGGGTGCTATGTCACTATCATGTGTTGGACGAAACATCTTCATAGCGACATAGCGCCTGGCAGAAATGTCTTACGGCGAGCAAGTTGTGTCACATCGAAAAATGTTCACAGCAAACAGTTAGTTTCATGGTCCAAGAAGTCAAAAAAGTTGGTGGGGTGCCATGGCGCCATTACAAAACTCATGAGTTTTTTGATTGTGACATAGCGCCCAAACAAAAAAATCCACCGCGGCGAATCGAAGACAGATGGGTCCCATTTTGTACCTCATCTGCCCAATTGGTGGAGTCTGATGCCATGGTGGCGAATCATTTGAAGACACGTGCAAATTAGAAGACATGTCATCATTTGGGCGCCATGGCATTATGAGAAGTTGGCCTTGATTTTCCCATAGCGACATAGCGCCTGGGTGCCACGTGTCCCCTCAGTAAGGTCAAAGCAGTACGGACCCTCCAAGTTGATGCTTTGTCAGACCAATGATTTCCTGCTAGGGTGGTGCTTCGTTAGGCCAATGGGGGACTGCCATGTATGTCAAGTCACAATACAGATAGATCGTGGGGCTAGATCTTCAATGTGACTAGTGCAGCAAAGGGTTAAAATCTCCACTATCAGATCTTTAAAGATCAGGGGCAGGCGCCATCGCACTATGGAAAAGTTGCATGCAATTTACGATAGCGAGTTGGCTCCTGGAGGACACATGTCCTCGTGGGTCAGAGTTTGGAGGCACAATAAATACAGATAGTTGGCACGTGGCCAATTCCCATTGATTGATACACTGAGGGGCAGTATCTATCTTGCTTTTTGTTAGATCAAGGAAGATCAACGGAGGCTGCCATGTCGCTATGGTGAAATTGCACGATCTATACCATGGCAACATAGCGCCCTTTTGCCACATGGATCAGCAGGGCCAAGTCTCGCTAAGGTACGTCTGTCAAGTACTACCAGGTGTCATTCGAGTGTGGTGCGGTTGCTAAGGTGGTGCCAGATATGACGGGCCCGAGGTAAGAATAGTATAGTGGTATGATGACTCTCCACGATCATCAGATTTAAGGCAGATCGACAGTTGGCGCTATCTCGCCATCAAAAGCTGCATGATGGATACCATGGCGACATAGCGCCTTGTTGACATGTGTCTCACTGGCTTGGCTAAGGTTGATGGTTAATGGTTGGCAGTCAGAGCATTCATCATAGTCAATGTGGCAGTTAGTTTCGACGTTACAGCTAGATGGTGGAAAGGTGGTGCAGTTAGGTTGAGACCACTAGGTGCTATGGCACCATCAGGATTTTTGAAGACTTTTCAATAACGACATAGCACCAGTCAATATTAAGGGTGGTCAAACATGGAAAAGGTATCTAGAATGGTAGAAGGAAGGAATTTGATTGGCCCACATGGCCCAATCAGCATGTGGAACCGTTTGACCTCACTGACCCTGCTGATTGATGAACCAAGCAATGAAGGTAATCGATTTTGTTGTGCGATCTGATCTTCATGATCAATCTCAACCTACCCAAAATGAATGCAGAGTGAGGAATAACACTCCACCATCTCAGTCGATCCATCTACCTAGTTAGAACATCAATGGCACCATTTTCAGTCCTCTCAGGACACCTGTTGCAACAAAGATCAGATTTTCTTTAAATTCCCATGATTGTCCTTTGTAGGACTTTAATGGCAGGTAGGTGTAGGGTCACTTTAGCTGGAAAAGATCTCAGTTATGCCTGAACTATAAAGGAAAATTTTGTAGTTTTTGTAAAGGGGGGACCTTCTCTCTAATTTTCCTCTGCTATTGCTCTGTAATTCTCGTATAAGTTCCCCTATGCCTCTGAACTGTCTGATTCTCCACTTATCTCCTTCAGCTAGTGGTATTAAAAGTGCAAGAATTCTTTACCTGTGCCATTGCTTTATGGAAATCTGTAATTTGCATGACTGTATCTCTGCTAGCCTGTGAATGATATATAAGTGAACTTCTTCTTTGTCTCATTCATCTTGGTTTTTTGATCTGTATGTGGTTATTTTATTAAAGCAATTCTAGATGTGTATATCCTTAGTTTCATTCTGGTTTAGTAGCACATGCATGGGCAGAGAATTGGTCTAAACACTCTATTTTGGTGCATCACCTCCTTAGATTAGACTAGGTAGATTTTCCTTCATGCTCTTCTTCTCCCTTTTCCTCTCCAAGAAGTAGATAGGTGTGCCCTGATAGTAAGAGGAAGCTGGCTTTCTCCAGAGACTCAACCTCACAATTCAAGTCCCACAGCTTGGAGGTTGTTTCCATGTTTCATTAGGTTGTCCTCGTGCATAGACCTTGGACAAGGGTGCAAACCTAAGTGACAACAGTTTTTGGCACGCCCATTGGGACTATTTTCAAACAAAATATAAAGTCTACTGGTGTCAAGGAAGAAAGAGTTTCAAGATTAATACTGAAGAGATAGTACTGGTTTTGGTGTTTAAGCCTTCAAGAGGCTGATTCTTCAAAGTACTTGGTGACTCTGAACATCAACAAATCCGGTTCTAGGCCAAAGTTGCAGAAATTCATGCCCAGAGTTGAAACAAGGGTGTCTTCTAGAGGTAAATTTCAATATCAAGAGCTTTCTCTTTCAAATCCTAGAAGAAGGAGGACTAGAACTTCATTATCACTAGTTAGGGGTGTAATAACAGTTAATATACCTGTAAGATCTATCTCTACTCCTTGTGTTGCTCAAACTCAGCCTAGATTGCCATCAACACTCATCAATAGAACACTTGTTTACATGGCACAACCAAGAGCCCATGCTTTTGCCACCTTTAATGGTGGAATTCCTCTATTGTTAGCCCAAAGACATGATATACCAGTATCTGCACTAAAAAGTATACCTGATTTTACTAGTGAAACTTCCATCTCCCCTTTAGAGCATATCCAAGAAGTGGCAAATGTCTATAACATTCATGGTATTACAGAGGATGATGTTGCTATAAGACTTCTAGCCTCATCTTTAAAAGGAAAAGCATTGCAGTAGTATAGAGGCTTAGCTCATGGTTCTATAACTGATTGGGATGGACTAGGAGCCAGATTATGCAAACATTTTGAGGATAGAAGTGACCATTTGTCACTTTTAGAGCAGTTGACTACTATAAAAAGAGCCCCCCATGAATGTATGACTGATTTTAATTATAGATTTTAGAAGACATGGGATAGAATACCTACTTTGGTAAAACCCAGCCCTAGTAATGCCTTCTTGCATTACCTTATAGCTTTTAATAGTGATATTGCTACTACAATCCAAACTATGGGAGGAGATACCTTTCCTAATGCCTATGAGATAGCCATAAAATCTGAGAACATCCTAATACAAGGAGGAAAGTTGGCTCTGAGGCCCCCATGCCTTTCTTTCTTGATGTTCCCAACCACAAACTGGCAATGGCCCCTCTTCCTACAACTTCTACATCACAAGCCCTTACTCCAATTCCCCGAGCTTCCACATCCTCAAATGGGATAGATGAACTCAAAGAGATGCTCCAAGGTCTAGTGCTGAATATAGATAAGAGAGAGAAGAACCTGGATAAAAAATTGCAAGAGCAGGGGAGGGAGTTGAAAGACCAAGGACAGAGATTAGAGGATAGTTTTTCTATGATACAAAAAATGAGTAACAAGGTGGTGGCCTTAGAAAGGCAGCAAGCTCAAAGTGGCAAGCCTCCCCAATTGCAATATCAAGCTCCAAATGGTGGTAGGCCTCCTAATTAGTGGAATAGCTCTTTTTATCAGGGTAGGCAAAATAGTCATGCTTCTGCTTCAAGCTCAAATCAGAATAGAGCTATAGTCCCTCAAAATAACTTGGCCCAAGATCAAGATTTATATCCTTCTTGCAACTATTCTTATGCCTATTGCATGTGCTAGAAGGAAGAATCTTATTTGGCCCTAATTGTCCCAGAACCTGCAGCAAAGCAATCATACAAGGAGGACCATTCCAACTAGGCCTCATATATTCAAGGACATGATGATTGCTCTTTCATGAATCATCAGATTAGGGAGCATTGTAATGTAAACCAGGATTTCGTTGCTCATAACACAAGAAGTAAGAAGAGAGCTATGAAACATGCTGCCCCTCCTTCTCCTAAGCAGGCCTCAACTTCAAGTGTTGCACCTCATGCACATGCAGGAAATGAAAAAACAAGTACTTCACAATAGCAAAAGCAAGATTCTAGAAAGAAAGATGCAAGTGATCCTTATGTTGCCCCATCTCAACCTCTTATAAATGTAGCTCCCAAAGTTTCTACCAAAGTTCCTAATACACTATTTAGTGTGGTAGAGAAAATGAAGAAGACAAATGTGAACATTTCTATGTGGGATGTTGTTGCTACCATACCAATGTAGAAGAGGATGCTGCAGCAAGAATTAGAGAAGATTGAACCCAAGGATCAGCCATCTACCATGGAGAGTGCCACAAGTCTAGTACAACCAATAGGGGATGTGGAGACAAATAAAAAGGTTAGACCTCCTCCATTCTATGTTTCTCTCATTATATGGGGAAAAATAGTCCACAATTGCATGATAGATTCAAGGGCTAGTAGCTCAATAATGCCTAGGTGTGTTGCTGATGCTTTAGGAATGAAATATGAGCCCATTGTTAGGGATGTATTACAATTAGATGGTAGTACTGTCAAAACTATAGGTATCCTTAGGAATGTGGAGATGGCACTACATGCATGCCCTGCTTGCACTGTGTTTCAAGACATATATGTTGCTAAAGTCAAGCCCCATTTTGCTATCTGTCTTTCAAGAGACTTCACTGCTAAAATTGGTGGATTCATATCTGCTGATTGGTCATATATGTCATTTAAGACCAGATATGGAGCCAATGCCTCAATTAGAGCAAAACCTCAAGCCCTTCATCACACTGAATCTTACAACCCCAATCCCATCAACATGAATTGCCCTATTCTAGAGATGGATGAAAATGACATAGTAAATGAGCCTGCCACTTCCATAGCAGAGATTCCTGATTTCTTCTTGGATGAATGGGCTAGTACATATCAGTTTGAACCTATGTCAGAAACTCTTGAGATAGGCCTTAGTACATATTTCATAATAGAGAAAGATGCTCAAGTTCTTGATCATTGGGACTAATGATGATATAAGTGGAACATAGAGTATGTACTTTGATGGCTTAAGGAATAGAAATGGATCAGGGGCCAGTGTTATGTTGATCTCTCCTGCACAAATAAGATACTATTTCTCCTTTAGGCTCCAATTTAGTTGCACCAATAATGTGGCCGAGTATGAATCTTTGATTCAAGGTCTCTTACTTGCCCAAAAGAGAGGAATTCAAGCCTTGAGAATATATGGGAATAGTGAGTTGGTAGTTAACCAAGTGAGAAACTAGAATATCACCAAAAATGGCCTGCTCAAGTCTTACAAACATAGAGTTTGGGATTTTCTTGAGGGCTTCAATGCATTTAATATTCAGAGCATTCCTAGGAAAGAAAATAAACATGCTGATAGACTTGCAGCAATAGGCACATCTTATGATGTACTAGGGAATCTTGAGGAGAAGAAGAAGCAACAAATAAAGGTGGTGGTGAGGCCTGCCATCCCTGACAACAACACTCATTGGCAGGTGTTTGATTTTGATGAGTAAATTGTGAGTTTTTTGCAGAATGACGCAAAATTCTCGAAAAGAAACCAGTCAAGACTGCGAGATCAGTATGGTGATCAGATCATTCATCTTAGTTCTAACAAGTTGCCCAAGGGTCTCATTACCTTGGAGAGTGTCTTTAATCCTAATGATCAAACAAGAGGCAAAGGAATGAATCTAGCTGTAGAAAAGGATGATTATGCACCAATTACAATTGTTGATGGAAAATTTCTGAATATGGGGAAGGTATGTTCTGAAACTGAGCAAGAAAACTTCATTCATCTATGTCAAGAATTTAATGATGTATTTGCTTGGACATATGATGATTTAAAAGGGTTTAACCCTAGTTTGTTTCAGCATACCATAGATTTAATTGATAAGGCCAAACCAGTAAGGCAAAAACAAAGGCCAGTGAATCCTAAGATTGAGCCTCTAATTAGAAAAGAGCTATCCAAGTTGATTGAGACTAATATAATTTTTCCCATTAGACACTCATCATGGGTAGCTAACCTTGTCCCTGTAAGAAAAAAAAAATGGAGAAATCAGATTGTGAGTGGACTTTAGGGATCTTAATCAGGCTTCTCTTAAAGATCACCATCCTCTCCCTTCCATGGAGCAAATCTTGTCCAGAGTCAGTGGGTCAAGGAGATTCTCTTTTCTTGATGGATTCTCTGGTTATAACCAAGTGTTGGTTAAAGAATCTGACAGACATAAAACAACATTTACTACTAAATGGGGCACCTACGCTTATTGCAAGATGCCATTTGGACTAACAAATGTAGGTGCCACATTTTAGAAGGCAATGGAGATGGCCTTCAAAAAATTAATTGACAAGTTTTTCTTAGTATACCTGGATGATATAACTGTATATTCAAAAAATATAGAAGATCATTTTGATCATCTAAGACAGATATTTCTAAGATGTAGAGAGTTTGGGGTTTCCCTTAACCCAGCCAAGTGTTTCTTTGCTACAAACCAAGGAAAATTATTGGGACACATTGTATCTAAGGATGGGCTGACCATTGATCTAGAAAGAACAAAGGCAATACTTTCCCTCCCTCTTCCTAAACACAAGAAGGGGCTGCAAAGTTTCCTTGGTAGAATAAATTTTGAACGAAGGTTTATTCCTAATCTTGCTACCATGGTGAAACCTCTTACAGCTATGCTTAAGAAAGGTATGGTCTTCTCATGGACCAAGGAAGGGAAGGAGAGTTTTGAAGAGATCAAGACAGCCATAGCCTCAACCCCTACTCTCATGAACCCAAATTTTGAGAAAGATTTCATCCTCTACACTCTAGGTGGTGAGTCAAGTATCTTTGTTGTCTTGACTCAAACAAATGACTAGGATGAGGAGCAGCCCATAGCCTTCTTTAGTGAAGGGCTCAAGGAATATGAAGATAAGTATAGCTTTGTTGAGAAGTAGGCCCTTGCGGTCAACAAAGCCTTGAAGAAATTCAAGCACCTCTTGTCCCACAATAAGATCCATTTGTTGGTGCCCCATGGCAATGTAAAAGACTTCTTGTTAAGCAAAGATATCAGTGAAAAGAGAGTTGGATGGATCACTAAGGTAATGGAGTATGATGTTGATATTCAAATTACCAAGCTGGTGAGAGGGAGAGGGTTGTGCAAAGAAATGTTATCGGGTCAAGATTCTGATGAAGAGGCTGCTATGGTATTAACAAAGCAGCAGAAGGAAGGAAATGTTAATGGACCAAGGAGCTGGATAAATGACATGAAGAGCTTCTTATCAAGGAATGGATAACCTTAGGGATTGGGCAGAGCCAAAAGAAGACAATATAGACTGCAATCCATTCCCTATGTTGTAATTGATGGTATCCTATTCAGGAGGGATTTTAATGGGATCCTGTTGAGATGCATTGAAGAGGATTAGGCTGAGAGGATGATTAAGGAACTTCATGATGGCCCCGATGGTGGCCATTTCTCTGCAAGAACAATTGCCATGAAGATCATGAGGGTTAGTTATTATTGGCCATCTCTGTTCCATGATTTTTATGGATATGTAAGAAAATGTGAGAAGTGTGCTTTCTTCTCAGGCAAACAAAGGCTTGCAGCTCTCCCCCTTCATCCTATTCAGGTGGATCAGCCCTTTACCCAATGGGGGTTGGATTTTATAGGCCCCATTAGTCCTCCATCTAGTGCAGGTCATAAATGGATTTTGGTTGCTACTGATTATTTCACTAGATGGACAGAGGCAATTGCCTTGAAGGATGCCATAGAACCATCAGTTGTTGAATTCCTTGATGGAATTGTATCTAGGTTTGGTGCTCCTTCTACTATCATTTCGGACAATGCTAGGTCTTTTGTTGGAACCCAGATTTGTACATGGGCAATGAATCACAATATCTACCTAAGCACATCATCAAATTACTATCCCCAAGGTAATGTTTTGGCTGAGTCTTCCAACAAGAATCTGATCAGAATCATGAAAAGGATAATAGAAGACAATCAAAGGGTCTGGCATAAGAAATTAAGAACTGCTCTGTGGGCTGATAGGATAACACCCAAGAGATCTATTGGGAATTCACCTTTTGTGCTAGTATATGGTAGGGAAGCTAGACTCCCAATCTCATTGGAATTCCCATCCTTGGAGTTGGCTCATTAGCTTGAATTGATTGAAGATAGTTCCATGACAGTGAGAATGGCAGAGCTAATTGAGTTAGAAGAGAAAAGAAATAAAGCTATGCAGACCCTAGAGATGCATCAGCAGCAGATGAAAAGGAGTTTTGATAAGAAAACTAGGGTCAGAACCCTCAGAGAAGGAGATTTAGTTCTAAAGTGGGATGCAGATAGGGCAAAACCAGGAAGACATTCCAAATTTGACGCACTATGGAGTGGCCCCTATCTGATTGCCAATTACAAATAGGCTAATGCATTCCAGCTAACCTGGCCCAATGGAGAGATTTTGCCCATTCCAGTCAATGGGATCTATCTGAAGCCCTGTTTCTGAAAATTTGGGAATCCATGTACATAAGTAGTTTAGTCTCTTTTCTGTTGTTTCCTACTTTTCAAGAAGTGCATGGGCATAGCCGTCTCCCTGTGAGGTAGCAGATTTTGAGGTGTCTCAGGTTGCAGAGGAAGTTTTATTTTTGGTTTCCAGTTGCAGTTGCAGAGCTAGGGTTTTCAATGTTTTGATCTCCTCATAGAAGGGTTAGGGTTTTGTAGTTCTTAGATTCATACTTTTTGACTCCATGACCCAATGGATTGTTTATATGCACTGGTCATGCAACGAGCAGGCTCATGCCCCCTGTGAGTCGCCAGAAGTGTTGTATTTTAATCTTCCTGCCAAAATTCATAATTCATATTGCCCTTCTCGCCTTTGAAATGTCCATAGTCAAATACCCATGGAAATATAAAAAATACCAAGCTTCGAACCTCATAACATATTTTTTGTGGCCCACAAGTTCTCCTTCATCAAATCTAAGGAGATCGATGGTTGGCATTGTCTCGCCATTAGAAGTTGCATGGTTAATACGTTAGCGACATTGCGCCCTGATGACACATGTTCGATGGGTCCAACTTGTCGAGAAAACATGTTTTGGTGGGTCAAAAAAGTTCCACGACACCATGGGTGCTATGTCACTATCATGTGTTGGCCAAAAAATCTTCATAGCAATATAGCGCCTAGCGGAAATGTCTTACGGCGGGCAGGTTGTGTAACACCAGAAAATGTTCACGGCGAATGGTCAATTTCACGGGTCGGGAAGTCAGAAAAGTAGGTGGGGCGCCATGGCAGCATCAAAAAACTCATGAGTTTTTTGATGGTGACATAGCACCCAAATGAAAAAGTCCACCACAACGAATCGAAGATAGACGGGTCCCATTTTGTACCTCATCTGCCCAGTTGGTGGAGTTTGGTGCCATGGTGGCGAATCATTTGAAGACACGTGCAAATCAGAAGACATGTCATCATTTGGGAAGCATGGCACTATGGGAAGTTGGCCTTGATTTTCCCATAGCGATATAGCAGTTGGGCACAACATTTCCCTTCAGTAAGGTCAAAGCAGTATGGACCCTCTAGGTTGATGCTTTGTCAGACCAATGATTTCCTACCAGGGTGGTGCTTCGTTAGGCCAATGGGGGACTACCACATATGTCAAGTTAGAATACAAATAGATCATGGGGCCAGATCTTCAATGTGGCCAATGAAGTAAAGGGTTAAAATCTCCACTGTCAGATCTGCAGAGATCAAGGGCAGGTGCCATCATGCTATGGAAAAGTTGCACGAGATTGACGATAGTGAGTTGGCACCTGGAGGACACGTGTCCTTGTGGGTCCAATTTTGGAGGCACAGGAAATACAGATAGTTGGCATGTGGTCGGTTCCCATTGATTGATACACTGAGGGGCAGTATCTATCTTTCTTGCCGTCAGATCAAGAAAGATTGACGGAAGGCACCATGTCACTATGGTGAAGTTGCGCGATCTATACCATGGCGACATAGTGCCCTTTCGCCACATGGATCAGTGGGGCTAGGTCTCGCCAGGGTACGTCTATCAAGTACTTCTAGGTGTCATTTGAGTGTGGTGCAGTTGCTGAGGTGGTGCCAGATATGATGGGCTTGAGGTAAGAAAAGTATAGTGGTACAACGAGTCTCCACAATCGTCAAACTTAAGGCAGATCGACGGTTGGCGCTATCTCACCATCGAAAGCTGCACGATGGATACCATGGCGACATAGCACCTTGTTGACACGTGTCATGCTAGCTCAACTAAGGTTGACAGTTAACAACTGGTAGTTAGAGCAATCGTCGTAGTCAACATGGCAGTTAGTTTCAATGTTACGGCTAGATGGTGGAAAGGTGGTGCAGTTAGGTTGAGACCACTAGGCGCTATTGCACCATCAAGATTTTTGAAGACTTTTCAATAATGACATGGCGCCCAGTCAATATTAAGGGTGGTCAAACATGGAAAAGGTATCCAGAAAGGTAGAAGGAAGGAATGTGATTGGCCCGCGTGGCCCAGTCAGCATGTGGAACCATTTGACCTCGCTCACCTTGCTGATTCATGAACCAAGAAATGAAGGTAATCGATTTTGTTGTGCGATCTGATCTTCATGATCAATCTCGACCTACCCAAAATGAATGCAAAGTGAGGAATAACACTCCACCGTCTCAGTCAATCCATCTACCCAGTCAGAACATCAATGGCACCATTTTCAGTCCTCTCAAGACACCTGTTGCAACAAAGATCAAATTTTCTTCAGATTCCCATGATTGTCCTTCATAGTATTTAATGGCAGGTAGCTGCAGGGTCACTTCAGCTAGAAAAGATCTCAGTTATGCTTGAACTATAAAGGCAGATTTTGTAGTTTTTGTAAAGGGGGGACCTTCTCTCTGATTTTTCTCTGGTATTGCTCTGTAATTCTAGTATAAATTCCCCTATGCCTCTGAATTGTCTGATTCTCCACTTATCTCCTTCAGCCAGTGGTATTAAAAGTGCAAGAATTCTTTTCCTGTGCCATTACTTTGTGGAAATCTGTAATCTACATGACTGTATCTCTGCTAGCATGTGAATGATATATAAGTGAACTTCTTCCTTGTGTCATTCATCTTGGTTTTATGATCTGCATGTGGTTATTCGATTAAAGCAAGTCTGGATGTGTATATCCTTAGTTTCATTCTAGTTCAGTAGTGCATGTATGGCTAGAGAATGGGTCCGAACACTCTATTTTGGTGCATCACCTCCTTAGATTAGACTAGGTAGATTTTCCTTCATGCTCTTCTTCTCCCTTTTCCTCTCTAAGAAGTAGATAGGTGCGCCCTGATAGTAAGAGGAAGCCGGCCTTCTCCGAAGACTCAACCTCACAATTCAAGTCCCACAGCTTGGAGGTTGTTTCCATGTTTCACTAGGTTGTCCTCATGCATAGGCCTTGGACAAGGGTGCAAACCTAAGTGACAACAGAAACCATGTTATAACTAAACTTATACATGCATGTAGAAACAAATATAGTAAAAATAGAAAACTAAGTATATTATGGTTGCATGATTTGAGAGATCAAAGGAATGCAAAAATAGTAATTGCATGTTTATTTTTATTTTGTAAAAATATAATTTAATTTCTAGATTAATTTATTAAACAAAAAATAAAATTTATGATTATTTATTAATTTCCAAAAAAATTTAAAAATAAATAAAAGAAAATATTCTATAAAAAATTAATTTCAAAAATTAAATAAATATTATTCATTTAGTTATAAAGTGAATGTTATAGTATTAGTTATTCTTTAACTCTAGTTAAACTCTTAAATGCATATAAATGATTTTATATTTATTAATGCAAGAAGAAAGTTAATAAATAAATATTCATAATTTTATCTTAGTTGCATTATGAATTAAAGGAGAATCAAATATTAATATTGGACTTAAATAGAAGTCAAATTAATATTTTAGAAATGAAACTGATATTAACATTTAGTCTAAAAATATACATTTATGTTATTAATTAAATCATTTATGATTTAAAATTATTTAAATTATTAGTATGATTATATTGCATGATATTTTATATGCACAAAGATATTTGACATTTAAATACTTATTGATTTAAATAAGTATATTAGCATAATAATTTATATTGACATATATATTCTTACTTTTTTTTTTTAAACACATCTTTATGGCTCAAACTAAACAAGAGAAAATGATGAAATTAAATCATATGGCTGAAAATTAGAGTTTTCTTAAATAGTCTATTTATAAAGTACTAAGTTTTCTAGATTCGATTGTGTGTGTTTATTTATAATCAACGTTTTAGATCACACTACATGATCCATCATCAAGATAAGAAAGTGCAGGATAGTAAGATGGTCTTGTGATATTTATTTTCATGATGATTTTTCTTTGAGGGTTGTTTAGTTGCCCAAGTTAGGATGTACACCAGAGGCATTTTTGAGATTTCTTTTATGATTATTTAACTCGATGCCATGATGTACTTTATGATTTGAATTGACATTTATGTTTCATGAGCTTTATGCTATTGAGCATTTATGAGAACTTGGATTTTGATAACCAATGCTATTTTTGTTTTTCCTATTAAGGAACCAAATTTGATCAGTATTTCTTTTTTGGTATGGGACACAACTATAGTTTATGAGTTTTAGGAAGGTAGTCTAAGTACATGTCTATGGGAGTGGCTTGCAATGAGGGTTGGGGCCTAAAGTGGGTGCTAGGGTAACTCATTGTAAGTTGTGTAAGAAGTGATAATGTAATAATTTAAAATATTTAGACACACATTACAAAGATAAGTTAGAGATTTTTCCCCGCCTGTACCTTGAGTTAATAATTTAAATTATTTAGACAGACATTAAAAAGATAAGTTAGAGATTTTTCCCCACCTATGCCTTGAGTGCTTGTATAGGCTAATTATGGGAATGGGATATACCTAGTGAGAGGTATGACTAGTTTGCCTCATCTTCATGAGAGGATATTATGATTCTGCATGTGTCACATTGAGGGTCTGGGATCTAGAGTGACTAGCCTAGGGTAACTCAACGCTTGAGGGTCCAAGGTCTAGTGAGATACCAATCTAGGGTAACTCAAGTAGTTTGACAATGTGATGACACTCCCTAGTATGTAGCCTAATTCTCCTTCATGATTTTTTTATATTTTTCTCTAGTGGTGTATTTGTTGGATGTTACCTTTATTGGTGTATTTATTATGAGTTGTTACTTATTGATTGGATATTATTTATTGTTGATAGTTGACTTTTATTGATGAGTTTCAGCTATTTATGGGTGGCATACTTATTGTTGGTGATTTACTTTAATTGATGATAGTTGGTGCTATTTTTTATTATTGTTATTAGACATATGGATTTTGACTTAAGGTGGATATCTCTCATTTCTTTATCTTCATTTTGATACTTTATTTTATTTGGTATCTAGATGTTGACTTGGTGTGCGATGTCAGTGTTGAAATAAGTATCTTTTCAATTTTGTTTATCTCTTTTTCTTGAGTAGTTTTTGTTACCCTTGAGGTAGTTTTTTCTATCAGGATTCTTACCTAGGATTGTTTTATGATTTGATTATATGTGTGTGGATCATACATTATCTCTCTAGCATAGTGGAAGTGGGATCCAAATTAGGTGACCATGCATTCAGGAGTTAATGTCTTCTTACCATTTGGATCCCCTCAGTTTGATAGATGTTGGATTTTCATGGATGCATTTGTACCATTATCATTCTTATTCTTAACTCAAATACTTCTATTCAACTGATTTATAAATATCATCGTGTATTTTGATGTATTATATCTATTCTCACATGCCTTATGACATGTATAGTGGATGTATTTTAATTGTATTAGTTGTACTTATGCATTTTCTTATGAGATTATGTATATGTTATTTCCTTATGATTCATGAACATGTACTTAAGACTTAAACTATTTAATATAACTTCTTAAACGTGACTCAATATGAATGAACCCTTCAAGAATGAAATTTATATTATTTACATTTGTGTAAATGTTGTGTTTTTGTATATTTCTTTCGCATTATCACTTTGATATTGTCTAAACTTCAAAAAAGAAATAGTTTAGTAAACTGCATAACATATTAGGTTTACCAATCTCAACTCTCAAGACATGGTCATCTAGGCTCTTCACTCGAGTGGTAATTTCAAAGTCCCTTCCCTTTTTGAAGAAATGAGAATTTTTCTCTCATGGGTTAAAGCTTGGACCAAAGGTTTAGCCCCTAAGATTGAGATTTGATTTTGGATTGCTCTACAGAATAAAATTCTCACTATAGATGATCTTAGAAAAAGAGGGATGACCATAACTAACTAGTGTTGTCTTTACAAAAATGATATGGAATATGTTAACCATATTTTTCTTTATTGTTGTTATCCTAGGAATGTTTGGAAGGAAATTTTGATTTTCTAGGATATGCAATGGACTTTTCAAGAGAATCTTTCTGATGTTCTTTTAAGCTAGAGTAGCCCCTTGAAAGGATAACATGTTTGCATCCTCTAGAGTTATTCTTTTCCCCTCATCTATTGGGGCTTGTGGAAAGAAAGGAATGATAAAATCTTTAGAGATTCTAGCACCCCCTCAAGGGTCATTGGTAAAAGAATTATCAAAAACATAAAGGATAATTTTGTATCACATTTGGGCCCCTCAACAACTTGAAGCACCCTAGTAAAAATAGTAAAGTGAAAAAGGATAATTTGAGGGAGAATGGTATCTGGTTATCCACTCCCAACGGTTGGCTAAAGGCTAATTTGAGTGGTGCTTCCAAAGGGAACCAAGGCAAGGCTAGTTGTGGGGGAGTCATTAGGGACTATAATTGCAACATCATCAGGGCTCGGGCTATTCCTCTTGGAATTACTTCTAGCCACAAAGCTGAGATGGCTACAACATATTATCTGATCAAGTTGGCTAAGGATACTAGTTATAGGAACCTCTGGCTAGAAGGGGACTCTAGAAATATTGTCAATATCCTTAATAATAAAAATGATCTTGCCTGAAATATTTCTAACCTTCTTTGGGAAAGAAAAGAAGACCTCAATTTTTTTTACAAAATGTTCATATCTCATAACTATCATAAGACAAAAATGTTGGCCAATTGGATGGCCAACTTGGCAATCCAATGTAATGAAATTGTCACATGGACTAACTAGCTAAGCATGGATGATGATTTAAAAGCTAAGTGTAATTATGAAAGACACATATCTCAAGAAGAGAAAATCAAAATTTGATATGCTCATTGGCTCCACTTATCAAATAATCACTACTTCCATGTATTACTTTAAATGGAATGGTTTCCATGCTTGCATGTTTGTTAGGACTTCACATTGATTGTGGGTGCATTTTGGCCTTTCAAGAGGTAATATGATGAGCCTTTCTTGGGGTATTTCTCTTATCTCTCTTAGACACATTTTGTATAGAGGGTTTCTTTCTATGAATATGGGAGGAGAAGCAAAAAAGGTAGAACCCAAGAAGTGCCACTACTAGAAAAAGAAGAAGGAAGTTTGGCACCAACTCAAGAAAGGGAAGGTAACCAGCTATATTTAAAAACTTCATGGTTATAAACCTCATGTGATGGATAGTTTCTATAAAGCTTTGGATGGTGACATGGTTATGCTCCATGGAAAACAATTTATGCTTAATGCTAATTTCATTGCTAAGGTTACCAAGTTACCGAATGAAGGTATGGGATTTTTCAAGAAGAAAAATGCTTCAGAAGAGGTGACCAAGTGCTTTCCCAAAAATGATTAGGAGGATGTGAGATTGGTGAAGGTCTATAACTTCTATGATCTTTCTCAAATTAAGGACATCTAGAAGGAAGTTCTAACCTATGTGGAAATGTATTTTATTCTAGATGGTAGGGTTTTGAGGGTTCATCAATACCACTTTTCTGTTTCTCTAAATCACTTTTGTTATAAGAAAAGGATCTCTTTCCTTACTAATTAGTGCATTCTCTCCTTAATAGGATCAAATCCCATAAGCATAAGGATTCTATACCTATCATCCATAAGGGTCTCATCTAACTTATCACTAAATTTTGTTGACAAAACACCCCTAATTACTCTATTTCTACTAGTAAATAGAAAAGGGAAGGGGAAGGAACACCTAGCGGAAAGGATATTGTTGGTGGTTCTTCAATGAAAAAAAAAATAGCTGCAAGAAAGTTTTGGCTATGGAGACAAACTCTAATCAAAGCTCAAATCATTTGGAGGATTATGTTGCCCCCTAGACAATGAATTGGCCCATACTATGAGTGAAGGGTGTTCTTCTAAGACCAATGATACCACTCTTAGCCTCGATGATATCTTGACCCATGATTGTCTGCATTCTTCCCCTAGTACTATCAGCAAGAGAGGTAAGCCCTCTTCTAATATGGGTAAAGATAAGGATAATGTTCCTTCCTTAAAGTGTGAAAGAAAAAATAGGATTAATATGAGCCTTAAGATCAAGGATGTTATCATAAAAGAGGATAGTAGAAAGATGTTGAATAAGGAGGTCTTGCATGATAAAAATGATAGTAAGGAGAATAATAATAATGACAAAGATGTGCTAATCAACCAGATTACCCATACACTAGATATGAAGTGTGCTAAGAACTCACCTATTATTTCTACCTTTTACCTTGATCCAGTGTGAGCTAATGCTTCTCTGGCAAAATGTGGTCATGAAGATATTAATCTTGGTATGGACAATGAGCCCAATACCCAAAACTAGGACTTTAAGGAAAAGTTGGAAAATAATAATATTCTAGAGAATGATGATTCTAAGGGTGATGATAATGCTCTAGAATTTCTAAATAAATCCAAAGACAAAGCTAATATTGGGATGGTGATGGACAATTGGATGTATAATTAAATTAAAAAGATTCACTTACCTATTCCTTCCTTGTAGGAGAAATCCCTATTTTTACAAGTAAAGCAAGGTGAAGAAAGTAAGAAGTGGAGGAAGGTGGAATGTTTAGTTGCGAATATCCTGACTAAACTTCAAGATTATGAAGTTTTCCTTAAAAAATTAGATTAAGGATAATGAGATGGGTATGTAGGGTGTTACCTTGTCCATCCTTGTTGTTGTTGCTTCTATTGCAAAAGTTTCTTCAGATGATGCTATATCAATCGGTCATGCACCACTGTTGGTTGGCAATCTAAGTAGAAGAACCAAACAAAGTACTAAGAAAGTGGACCTCCAACTTCCTACGAAGAATATTCAAGACTCTCTCAATGAAGTTGTTGTTTCAAGCACTTTTATTATTAGTGCTATTAGAGATCTAATCTAAATTTTATCTAGGTTTTTTCTGTACTTTTGGTCCCTGTTATTTTGTTGATTTATGTTGGTTGATGGTCCCTATAAAACTACCTCCTAACATTGGTTCTTTCTCATTTAGGGTTTTGGGTCCAGTTCAAACCTACTTTTACCTAGTCAAAACATATCAGTTTTTTTTTTCTTTTGGGTTCCCAAGCAGGATGTTACATATGATATTAGAGCTTGAGTTTCAACATTGGGAACTCTAGGCATATTGTGCACCATCAATTAACAAGTAGTTAAAGTTGCAACAATATTAAACAAAAAGACTTATCAATAGAAAATATAAAAAATAAAATTGGAAACAATAGAGCTATGAAAAATAAAACTTGGATTCATAACACTTGGTGTTTCAAATGCTATTTTGTGACTGTATATTTTATCTTTGTTATCTTAGTTGTGATAGTCGACTTCCAAGAGGAAGCCTATTTTAAGGGGAGGAGGATGTAATACACCTCTTTTGTGGGGTGTTATAGTATCTCTTGGATAAAGGTTGTTTAGTAAACCCTCTCAAAGGAAATGCACAGTAGAAGAAAGCTTGCAACAATTATCAACAGAAAAACCAATAGGAAAAAGAGAAAATTATAATGAAGCCCAAAGATGTAGTCAACATAGATAGCCACATTCCTTTTTGGAGGACATAAAAATTATAAGTGTTTCATATAGAATAAAATGGATGGAATGTCAAGATCTAGGACTATATTCCCTCTGGAATGGCCCATAGTCCAAAACTTCTAACCTCATATGTTTGTTACATGACTTTTACAATGACCGGGTAAGTATATCACATGTATCCAATCATTTGTTTCAAATTCATTATTAAAATAGATATATAGGGAAGAATTTTTTTAATTTTGTATTTCTTCTATAAAGGCTATACTGTAAAATTCATAAAATGAACCAGATTTTAAAGAAATCATGGCTAGAGAGCATAAAGCACTATTGGTGTACATAGGTATTTACTATTTACACTTTACTTAAGTTTACATAGGTTAGTGCATTATTTTATTATTTTACATTATTTTATTATTTACTTTTATGAGACACTTAGGATTTTGTGCACCTTTTTGTGTTGTCATGTTGACAACATAGAAGTACACAACTCTAATTATGCACATGGTGTCTAGAACATTGGAGTTTGCATCATTCACTGAGTTGTCTTGTAGACAACATAGTTATTTGCACTCCTAATTTAGTACATGTTGTCTACAACACTAATTTGCATGCCACACCATTGTAGGCTTATCCTCTCATCATCTCACTTACTTTCATGCTTAATGGAGGATAACCCTTATCTAGTGGACATGTGTTTGGTTGTATGACTTATCATGATGTTGACTCCGAGGCATTCTAGATGCATCTTAGAGGCCTTCATCTTTAGGCACTCCTAGTGTACTTGGACATTGTATTGAATACTATATAGTTATTCTGATCATACTCTGGTCTAATTTGTGCTTGTGTTTTGAGTTCCTTGGTCTTGGGTTAATTTTTCCCTAAGGAAAATTCTTACAAGCACCAATATGGATGGAATGCAAAACTCTCCCAATATAACTCAATAATATTCAAATTTTGAAACATATAGGAGAGGATTTAGGAGATCTAAATGGAATGGAAGAACATTATAAAAAATTGAGTAGTATTAAATTTTTATTAAACATGGAAATACATACTAAAGTCAAAAAATAATAATAACAAATATATCACTATATAACTTACAATTCTCAAAATATGAAGGGAAAATCATTAAAAATGAACCCTCTTAGAACTATGAACTTCCATTATTTAAATAAGACATCAGACCAAAAATAAACCTTCTTTATGAAAAATATGAGGAATAAGAACAAACAATAGGGGAATATAACAAAGAAAATAGGAACTGATAATATAGATAACATGAATGTCAATAGAATGGGGGAGGGAAGAATATTTTAGAGGAAGGGAAGATAAGGTAAAAAATGTTGGAGGAGAGGGAAACAAATATAAATGAGTATATAAAAAACAAGGATGAAACAACATACTTAAATGACCATGAAAATATGGATCAAACAACTAACAAAACAAAGCCACTAGAAGAAGAAAAAATTACAATGTTTCAGAAGAAACATCTCAAGATTACTAAAATTTGAAAAATTCCAAAAGGAAAATATGTATAAGGAGGAGGTTAAAATAAATATGTACACATTCAAAATCCTGGTTCACATGAATTTCTCTTAACTCCAAATGACATCCAAGGGAGCAAGCTCACAATTGTCAATTTCTTAATATCAATCAAGTTAAGGTAATAGATTAAAAAGATAAAAATTTCTAGGGAAGGCAAGGGATGGGAAGGAAGTCCAAAATGAGAAGAACTATTGAAGGAAAAGAAAACTTTGAGACAATAGTAAGGAATCAAGATTTTATGACCCCCTCTATAAGTCAACAATAGGAAAAAGAGAACTAGGAAGGATTAGAGATACAGTTTACTATATCTTAAAAAAGAAGAGAAAGAAAAAATGATCAAGAAGAAAATGACACAAATATAGAACAAGAAGTAATATAAATAAAGGAATCTACAAGTCATTTAGAGGAAGAACCAATTAAGGAAAATATCACAACAAAAAGGTAGAATAATAAAATAGAGGATAATGCTCAAACAAAACTGTAGCAAATAAATCAAGAATATGTCAATAATAGAAGAAAAAAAACAGAATTACCAAAACAAAGTTAGAAAATACCAAATCAAGTAGAGGAACAAAAGGAAGAAAGAGATCCTCATGATTACCAAAAATAAAGTACATAGACAACTAGGAAAGAAGAAAGCCAAATATGTCATAGTCTAGTCCCCCCTTGTTAGCATAATTGTTCATGGTATCCTTTTGGGGGAGTATCCTAAGCATTGGAGAGCATGTAGAATGATTGACGTATTGCATTCATGACTCTCTTTTTTTCATTAATGACAACATAGTATGGTTTCTATGAATACTATAAGAGTATCAGATAGAGATCAAGGATACAAACATAAGTTTGATGCTCATGTGAAGCGTAGCTAAGGACCTATTCTAAACTATGTCCTAATGATGAGGTTAAGTGTGTGTGCGTAAGTCAAAGAAGTATAGAAGATATGTTTGATTTAAAGAGAGTAATATAGAGATAGGATACCTAATTAGCATTTTTTGATGATTGGATTTTATCTCCTAATGAAGATAGAATTAGGATATGTGAAGTTATATAATGATAGAAGATAGTTTGATGATGATGTCAGCAAGTGCACAAAATCTAGAGTAGCATGTGTAAAAAAATTTAGAGAATGTGAGCCAAAAGTATTATGTGATTGCAAAATTATTAATTATCTTAATGTGGTCCTATTATAATTAATTGGGAAAGACTCAAGGTCTACTCAAGGAATTGTTTAGAGAACAAGTTATAAAGGAAGGATATGTTCTTTTTGGTAAAGTGTGTGCTAGATGCATTGTGGTTGTGTAAGTTCAAACAAGAGAAGATTATTTGGTAAATGTGAGTAAGTGATCCAAGGGATTATTGGATGTGAAGTTGGTGATCTGGTATTGAGATTAGAAGGAGTAGAAGTTTGGTTGATAGGATAGAGGAAGAGGAAGAAAAAGTTCAATTCATTTATATTATTTTGCAAAGAATAATATAGAGATCATTGGATAGTGGGTTCATTGGTCTTTCCCTTGAAGTTGTTTGGATAGTGGGTCCATATGCCTTCCACAACTCCTATCGGGGTTGGCATGACTCCTAATAGGGATTCAAAGTCTCCTAACATAGACTAATATGTACTGAATGTTGTTATTGACTCCTAACAAGGTTCGTCCTCTAACAAGGAATATTTATATTAGTACATCATCTTGTGGGTATCATCCTCACTAGGGTTTTCCCTTTGATCAAGTGTTTCCCTAGTCAACATATCTTTATTGTGTATGAGTATCTTGTTATGGTTTCTCATTATATTGCTCATATGGTTAAGGTTGATAATTTTTATAATATTTGGATAACTAATTCACCCCTACTTCCCCCTCTCAGTTATATTGGTGGACTTTATAGTCTAACAATTGGTATCAGAGCATCATGTCCTTGTAGTGAAAGCTTAATAGCTTTGGGAGATTAATGATGAGTCATTTCAAAAAAGATAGTCCTAAGTTTGGTGGAGTTAACTATGATATGTAAAAAGAAAACTTAAAGACTCATTTTCTATGTATGGGTCTAGGATATTGGCTTTTGACAAATGATAACAAAAAAATTGTCAAAGAAAGAAAGCTTAAGGAATGTAGTGAATTAGAAAGACATGTTCGTGTGTAACATGCAAGCCATAGAATTATTACTAATAGCTCCTCTTGAAAATGAATATAGTTAGGTAAAATCACTAGAAATATCCCATAATATTTGGAAACTTTTAGAATCTACTTTTGAAGGAGATAAACATACAAAAAGGGTAAGATTACAGAATTTGATATGCTTGTTTCAAGATGCTAAAATGTTAGAAGATGAATTTGTGAGAAGCTATATTGGAAGGATACCCAAGATTGTTATAGGAATCAAATCATGTGGTGGATCCAAGGAAGAATGTGAGATTGTGTGGAAGATTTTGAAAACTTTGACACCACCATTCAAGAAGGTAGTACAGATGATTGAACTATTAATATTGTGTACTAAGAAGTTTACTAGGGAAAATTTTCTTGGAAGATTGGATGTATTAGAAGCAATTTTGAGATAATATAGTGAATTGAAAAGAGTGGAGACAAATTTCAATGCCTTAAGTGTTTTTCCGTGTTTATCCACAAGTCCAAGTACCCATGGAGATTATGTTAGTAGTAGTAGAACTAGATTTGAAGAGGTTAGAAAAACTAAAGAAGTTATAGCCTTCCTTGTAAGAAGAGAACCAAATGGTAAGAAAAAAATTTAAAATTAGAGTTGTAATGAATTGGTCATTATGCATCTAAGTGTCCTAAAGAGAGAAAGAGTATAAAATAAATTTTGAGCCTAGAAGACTTAGAGATTATTTGTATGCTAATAAAGATGATCAATCTAAAGAAAGAGCTCAAAGTGAAAGTGATGATGACTTAGGATTTATAATCATAAAGGAAGATGATCTTGATAAATAAGTTATAGAAGAAAAGGATTTAGTTTCTTAATTTAAAAATAAGTTTGACTAGATTATAGATAGTGGATGTTAACATTATATGACTACTGATATGAAAAAGTTTTTTAAATTCAAAAATCATGATGGAGATATTCTTAGAGTTAGTAGCAATGTAGCCTATCACATCATAGGGATATGATCTATTACTCTTTATGAAAATACTAACATTGATGATGTTTACTTTGTTGATGGTTTAAAGCATAAATTATTAAGTGATGGATGACTAATGGATAGAGGTTATCAGTTATATTTTATAGAGAAGACTTGCATCATCAAAGATAAGGATGGTAAGCTAATTGAAACTAGTACAAGATCTAGAGCTAATGTGTTTCAATTGAATCCTACTTATATCACATTTTTGGTTGCAAAAGTGGATAACACTTGGTTATGAGATAGAAGGTTTTTTCATATAAACTTTGATAATATAGGGAAGGTTAGTAGCACATGTATAGTTAAAGATTTTCCTAAGATCATGAAGCCTGCTAATGTTGTTTATAGAGAGTGTACCTTGGCTAAGAAGAAGGTATGATTTCCCAGTAAGAAGTTGGAGATTGTTCATGCGTATTTCAGTGGCCCTACCAAAACAAGAGGGTTCTATGAGAAAGGTATTTTATGACTTTTGTTGATGATTTCACTAGAATGATGTGGGAGGAATTTCACAAAGAAAAATGTAAAGCATTTGAGAAGTTCAAATTATTTAAGAATAAAGTTGAGAATGAATCTAGTGTGAAGATTAAATGTTTGAGATCAGATAGAGGAAGAGAATTTACTTCTAGAGAGTTTAACATATTTTTTGAAGAGAACATAATTAAGAGAATTAGCATCACCCAAGAGTCTTGAGAATAATGGCATAGTAGAAAGGAGAAACAGATCAATATCAGAGGCAACAAGAGCAATGATGTTTGAGAATGATGCATCTAAGGCATTTTGGAGAGAAGTAGTTAACATAATAGTATACACCATGAACATAGTATAGATGATTTGAAAAGGTATAAATACAACTCCTTATGAATTTTTGTTTGGTCATACATCTTTAGTAAAGTATTTGAGAATCTTTGGAAACAAATACTACATAAAGAGAGATGATGATGTTGGTAAGTTTGATCCAAGAAGTGATGAAGGTATGTTCCTTGGTTATCCATTGAAAATCAAAGCTTATGCATGTTTCAATCATAGAACTAAGACAATTGTTAAGTGTGAAAATGTGAAAGTTGATGAAAAGTTTGGAATTAAGGAGAAAATGATGGATTGCAATTTTTGATGAGGAAGAAGACAATCCCATACTTTTTAGAGAAAATATGTAAGTATTCTTTGAAACTAACAATGACTTGTGGAATGGTGTACAAATTGTTGAATGAAGAGGTGAATAGAGATCTGAGCCAAGAGAAGAGATAAGAGTTGAAACAAAAACTCCCACACCTAATAAGAATCTAATAAGGAACCGCCCTACAAAATAGATCATTGGAAGAAAATACAAAGGAGTGATGACAAGAAATTGAGTAAATGATGAATTATGTCTAATTTCTCAAGTAGAACCTAAGAATGCAAATGAGGCATGGAAAAATGATCATTGGATTCAAGGAATGAAGGAAGAACTAGATTAGATTATAAATAATTAGACATGAGAATTAGTTCTTAGACCTAAAGATAAGAATGTTATAAGAACTAAATGGGTATTCAAAAACAAGATGAATGGAAAATGTTAAGTTGTGAGAAATAAGGCTACATTGGTATGCAAAGGTCATTCATAGAAAGAAAAAATTGATTATATAGAAATATATACCCCTATAGCCAAAATGGAAGTAGTGAGAATGTTTTTGGCTTATGTAGGAAGAATTTCAAAGTATGTCAGATGGATGTCAAATTAGCCTTTCTAAGTGGTGAACTTGAAGAAGAGGTTTACATTGAGTAGCTTGAAGGATTTTCTTTGATAAAAGACGAGGATATGGTATGCAGGCTAAAGAAATCTCTATATAGTCTAAAGCAAGCACCTAGAACCTGGTATACAAGATTGGATAAGTATTTGGAAAAACTTGGATTTGTTAAAGGTACACCATATGGTAACCTATATTTCAAATAACTTGAGAATGGTTTGTTGATTATTGTAATATTTGTTGATGACATAATCTTTGGAGGTAATTATAATGCAAGTGATAAGTTTGTAGAACAAATGAAGAATGATTTTTAGATGAGCATAATTGGTGAGATGAAATTCTTTCTAGGTTTGTAGATTGTGCAAAACAATGATGGTATTTTCATTTCACAAGCTAAGCATCTAAAACACTTTTTGAAATGATTTTTCCTAGAAATTTGTAAGCCTTTTGGTACATCGATGGTAACTGGTCACAAGTTATCTAGCAAATATGAGACACCTATAGTTGAGCAGAAGAAGTACAAATCAATGATTGGAGGTTTGTATTATCTGACTCACACTAGACAAGATATAGAAAATGTAGTTGGGATTGTAGCTAGATTTCAAGTTGATCCTAAGAAATATCAATATGCAACAACAAAAAGAATATTTAGATATTTGAGGGGAACATCTAATTATGTGATATGGTTTGATAGATCAAGTGATTTCACTTTATGTGTTTATACTGATGCAGATTGGGTAGAAGATATTGACAACACAAAAAACACTAGTGGTGGAGTATTTTTCCTTAGAGGAAGATTGGTTTCTTAGCTGAGAAAGAAATAAGATTGTATTTCACATAGTACACTTGAAGAAAAATATGTAGCAACAACAAATAATTATAATCTAGTCATGTGGATGAAGCAAATGCTGAAGGATATTAGGATAGAATGTTTAGAACCTATTATCATATATTTTTATAACACAAGTACAATGAGTATGTTTAAAGTGATGTAGGATCATCTTGGGTGTAAGAGAAATCTTGCATCTCCCAAAAATATTTTCTTTTCAATATTTTCTATTTTAACAAGGACTAGTAGATAGGGTAGTTACTATTTATGGGAACTTGCTATGTTTAGTAAGTTTTTCACATTAGCTCAGAATGTTCTCATTTTCTACATGAAGGTTCATTTTAGACTTATAAGCCTACCATAAAAATCTCATTGCTCTAGCTTAAGTATCAAAGAAGTTATTGCATATTTTTGGTGGAAAAGTTTGCAGAAAAATCTTTAGGCTCATCGTTGGAGGCCTTAGAGTGCCCAGATGAGGTCCAAAAGCATGACAAAAGGGTGCTTGCATGATTTTGAGCTTGCATTTCAAGAGTTGGTGTTTCTAAAAATTGGTTATAATAGCCAATCAGAGTAATGGTTCATGAGTTATGGCCTTCCAAAGTTGGGCTACCTGAAATATTTAAAATAATTGTCAAAGATGAATTTGGCCGACTCTATATGTATTGTTAGGGTCTATCCACCCTAGATATTAAGTTTCAATTCTTGGAACCTTCTTGGGCAGCATAAAATTGCCTATTTAAGAAAGGCTTGAACATTTTCTATGATAGCTCTACATGATAGTTCGCAGCTTAGTCTTGCAGATTACTATAATTAAGGCACCCATGTGGGTTAGCATATTGTACTTGTGAATTTTGTAATTCAACATTTGTGGCACAAATAAGAAGTCCATATTTTTGTTCTCACATTTACTATTGTTTCTTTGTTTGTGTTATGAGTTTATGGTTTTAAGGGGAGCACCCTTCATCACTAAGAATTAGTATTGCATTCTAAGACTAAGCACATACCTATTAAGTATCATGTTTTGAGAGAGAATGTTGTAGAGAAAGAGATGAGATTGCAATATGTCAATACTAAAGATCATATTTCAGATATGTTTACAAAGCCCTTGCCTAAAGATACATTTGAGGACTTGAGAGGTATGCTTGGGGTTATGTCCCTACCTACTATTGTCTAGCATGGAGCATGATTATTCCCCAAGTGGGAGATTGTTAGTTTGTGGTGACTGTTCAGGGAAGTACTATACATACTTCATAATTCTTAGGGGTTGAAGAAGGGTAATATATTTAAATGTTGGTAGGTCTAGGTGATCTAAGATGTCCTAATTTCTCTACCTAATTTTCAATTTTTTTCATTTTGAAGCTAAATTTTTATTTTTTAGGAACACTATTCCAAAAAAAAAATTGGGCCCATTTTTATCAAGATTTTGGGCCAATGTGTAATAATTAATTATAACCCTAAAGCAATAAAAATACTTGTATAAAAGAGCTTAGCATTAGGGGTTTTCATAATGGATGATGCAAAAAATGCTTCTTGTGGCAATATTGAGTTGTAAGGGATTATGGATTGTAATCAAGTTATAATTACTGGATCATAATAATATTGGACTTGTTATTTGGTTGACGTAGCCTAGGGTTTAGGCAAACCATGTTAAATCTCGGTGTCTTGTGTTCTCTTCTATGCATTTTATTATATCTTGATATTAGTTATATTTGCATGCAATTGGTATTTCTATCCATGGTTAATCCTTACAAGTGGCATCAGAGCTAGGTTTTATTATTGTAACCCTAGATTAAATCTATGGGAATGCATGAGAGGATAAAAGAAAGGGCAAGATATATGAGTTATTTATTGCAAATTTGAGGATTTTAGATTTTTTTTTAAAGAAAAATAGGTTTTACAGGGATCTTGAAACCCAAGAATTAAAACACATCATAAGGCTGATAATAAGCAGTTAAAGCCCAGCCAGTAAAAGAAGGCCAACCAAAGGTCCAGTTCAATAGATAGACAAAAAGCTAAAGGTTGATAATAAGCAGATAAAGCCAAGCCAAAAAACAAAGGCCGACCTAAAGCCTAGTACAATAGACTAACAAACCAACTAGACAAAAAAACTACAACAATCTTATAATCCAAAAGACATGAAAAGAAGAACCATTGTTATTCCTTTGTCTTTCCCTCTAGGTCTTGCATTATTTCCACTAATTCATAGGCTTTTTTAATCTCCTCAGCCATCTATTCCTACTTCTTCTGAATATCCTACTCCATGCTATTGAAGGTAATGTCAGTAGTCACTTCCTCTTCCATCATGGCTCTTTCTCTATTCTTTTTCTCATTTTCATCTAGAAGACCCCTTGTTTTTAGCATTCCAGTAAGGGATGAGATATTATCATTCATAGAAGTTAGAATGGTAAGCTTCTAATTTGCTAGATTATGGTTGTGATTTTCCAAATTATGGATTCTCTTCTCAGCCAAACTAAGTCGATCCCCTTGATCATTGAAATTCCCACAATCTAGCATCTTCCTTTTGTATTCCAATTGGCCTTTTTTTTCTCTAAACTCCTCCAACTCATGGTAAATCCATTTGATCAACCTAAAATTTTCAATCATGTTGTTCCTAGCATTATTAAGCAAATTCATTCCAGTCTCCCTTGCATTATCTATTATGACCACCATTGTTGGATCAATGAAATCCTCTAACTAGAGTTGACCCTATTTTTCTTCTAAAATGTGTGGGTTCATTACCTCTCTTACTATACCCATTTGGAAGTTCTTACATTAAAGTTTCTCCAAGCCATGCACTTATCCTTAATAACTACCTCTCCTCCCTCATTATTTTTCTTCTCCATGTCCTGTTCCTAAGGATGAATAGGGGAAAGAGGAATAGTAGGAAGCTCCGGCCCAGAAATCACAATCCGCTCTGCATCCTTCTCTTTTGACCTTCTATGTTTCTTAGCCACTGACTCTGCTAACTTGTTTGTTGTTATGATGGGATATTGGTATATTTTAGACATGTGAAATTTGTTGGACAAATGGATTTTTTGGATGTTTCATTTAAATGAGGATTTTAGAGGAGAGCTTGCAAAAATGACTCCATGGGCAAAAATGGACCTCACCATTGGATTTAGGTCGACATTTCCATAAATTTTGATATATAATATTCCCTAGTTTGGCCATGTTCAAAGGAAATAAAAGAGTTTTTTTAGTTTCATCTTGTGATGGTCATCAAATTTAATCTCATCAAAATTTTCACCACAAAAAAAAATCACAATGAAAATGGTAAAAAGATTGTCTTAGTAAAATGGCTAGAACTTTCTCTCAGGATATCAGATTTCAAACTTCTTACAGGCATTGGAAAGCTAATGTAGAGCACTACAACTTGGTGTAGGTTTAGTTTGGTGATTTTGATATTTTGGTAGGTTTTAAGAGCCTGGAAGTTAGATGTTTTTTATTTTAAGCGCAGATTAGGGCATAACTTTGGCATACAGAGTTGGATTTCAAACTTCGAGTAGTCAATGAAAAGCTCTAGAAGAACTCTACACATTGATTCAGATTTGGTGTAGGTTTGTCATAGTTTATTTGGTGATATATTAATCTAAATATTTTATGGTATATATTGACTATAGTAGCATTGTGAGTTTATGACATTGTAAGTTTGGATATTTAAGATTTGATATCATTATATACTCAGTTCATATTTTAGATTGGTCTCATGATGATATGGTTATTATTGTTTGGTTTGGATATGTATGATGACTTGTTGGGTGTATAACTTTTGCAGTGTTGTAAGCGGTCTATACTTATAAGTTGCATTTATAACTTGGTTATGGATTGTCTTTTCCCATTGATCTTTCATTATTGATGCATATTCAAATTAGTGGCTTTAATTTTAGTTTTCTATTCAATAAGTCATATCTTTTTCTAACTTTTCTTCATATAGAAGAGATGAGATGATGTTTCCAAATACAGTCATGGTGGAGGATTGCAATTGACCTTTTTATGCTTATAAGTTGGACATATTGAGTGTTAGATGTTCAGTTCATGGATGTGATCATGGTGCCTTGGATTTTGGCATGACATGATTGGATATACAAGTGCATCCTTGATGTTCATTGGCTTAAATTCCTGATTTGGTTATGGTGGTATATCTTCTTGGTCAAGGATCATGGTTATTTGGTTTCTTTTGAGGAGATCATGATGCACACTTTGAGTTATTTGATGGTTTGATGCCTTTCTTGATTCTCATGGTTAGGGGATGGTTTTTCACCATGATTTCATGGATAGCTTGGATATACAGTTTATGGGAGCTTGATTAGTTTCTAGTTTGGTTTGTATCTTCTTGGGTTTGAAGATTTTGGTTTTACTTGGTACTAAACTTTGGTTGTGTGAATATAGACCTAGAGGATCTTCATGTAGGATATGGATTTCTATGATGCCATGGATGACTTAGTACTATGGTTGAGTGGGAGTTTATGGCATTGATATATTTATTGAGTTTTTGAAGATGTTAGAGGTTTGTCTTAGATCTTATTGTTGTAGAAGTGTCTTTAACATTTGCATGGTACACTTGCTATCTTCATGGTATATGGAGATGGTTCTTCATGGTATGTGGAGATGGTTTTCTTCATGCTGTGTGGAGATGATTACATCTTGAGGACTTGTGGAGTTCTTGGTAAAGGTGTGGTTTATGCTTTTATTTGTCATATTATCCTTTCTATTAGGATGGTTTCATATTTATGCCATTGTATACTCTTGATATGCATTTAGAATTTTGACATGTTATAGTATGTTCATATGAAGCATGGTATCTCTTTGGTTGAGATGGCTAGATCATGTTTTCATGTTTATGTTCCTCAGGCCATGGTTAGAACTTTGACAATGATTTTGGTTTAGTTTTTTGGTATTGAGTACATTGTTCATAAGTAGGATAGTTCATGATACTGCTATGTTGTATTTGGAGTTGGCATGGGTTGATTGGTTATAGGTGTTCATAGATACTTAGAGATGGTGGTGATGTTGCATTCTCTTGGGTTAGAGAATTATTTTTTGGGATGGTTGATGGTTTTAGCAAGAAGTTTGAGGGGCATTCACTTGATGTAAGGCCCACACTAGTACCCTACTATAGATCTTGATGAAATAAATATTATTAGGAGTTAATTAGGTTATGGTTAACATTTTTGTTACTAATAATGATCCTATTAGAGAAAAAATTAGATTTTGGTTATTACAAGTGTAATATTGTTCAATAACATTAGGATGAATAGATAAGATCACATGAAAATGAAACTATATATGTTCAAGCTAGGGACTCGATCAAGGGATTCATAGAATGATTCACTAGAGAGATTAGGAAAGATGAATTTAAATTTTCTCTCATAATAAATAACCATGGATGTAGATTACAACAACAATAAAACATAAATGGTTGCATTTGTAGATTTTTTTAAAATCATAACAACATAATTTTGGAATATTCTTATGGCCTGAGGGATTAACCCTAGAACACACACACACCCTCATAGTGTAATAAAAGGGTATTGCTAGGAATATTGTGATGTTTAACTTGACTAAAAAGATACTAGTTACTTGTTCCCATAAAAGTGATCTCCACTTAAGACATATACTAGGATCCATTTATTTGTTTTAATGATGTAATAGATATGACCTCATTTTTTCATGGTTATGATAGACAAGTATTGTAATAGTGTTAGAATGGTAATTTCATTAAGTTAAGGAAGATAAATTTTGATACACATATTTTAATATTTCAATGTTTTAAAAATTTTATGGAATGAGTAGATGAAAGTTAATTGTATATGTTAATGTGAATTATGTGATTTTGGATCATTCTGCACTTACCTGTATGTATTTATAATATTTCATTGGGCTACTGATGGTTAAGTTGAGTGTGCAGGAAAGTTGAACCATGGAAATTATTCAAGGAAACAAGGTTCAAACCTATGTGAACATGGTGAATCTTTGGAAGATTCAAAACCTCATTGTATTGTGTTTATTTCATTATGTGATTGTTCATGGATGTTATAAATTTAAAGATCGTGATTAATTAGTGACATGTCATCATGATGTGTAAAGTATTTAATGTGTGTGTGTCATTTGAAACTTGTGTTGTCTATGTGTAAATTACATGTCATATAGGACTTTTGGGCATGAAGTTGCTTAACCTAAACCTAATCTCATTATGAAATTAAGCCAACCTACCTTGGAGAGTGTTAGAAGGAGTCATCATCTTGTTGGAATTCGAATTCAAACTTAGTATAAAAATTCAAAGAGCCTAAAAGTGGTTCCCAAGTGTTAATTTGGTGAAAATAAGTCACCCACATGGTATTAGTATAGGTTAAGGGTCTAAATATAACCATAAGCTAGCCTAGGGGACTTAGGAGACCCTCTAAACTAGTCATTTTTAAGCCAATTCAAAAATTAAAGTGTCATATGACTTCTTTCCTCATCCCTCCACTTGGGTAAGTTCCTATTGGTAGAAAGGTACAAGGGTTTAAGAGGGGTAGGTGAGGATGAAAGTGGAGGTCTTTTTAGGGAGCTTGTGCCAAACTTAGTGGTTGTTCACTGACTCTCTAATTGTAGAGACACTTAGGGTTTGGAGGAAGAAACTTGGAAGAAATAAGGGAGCTCTTCATCACCATTCCCATAACCATAGCTAAGAAGGAGGTTAGTGCTTCATGCCATGTTTTCTCTCATCTCATGAAATTTGAAGAATGAAAATTGGAAGAGTGTTCTTGTAAGATTTATGTGTTTGCATTTGGTGTATGTAGTAGTTTTTGTGTATGTAAATGAGCATGTTAGTTTTACTTGCATTTGATTTGGTTGTGGTGGATTGAATTTTGTGTTGGGTGTGAACGCTTCACTCACCTTTGGGAGGGAAGAGAAGCCTGGGGTGAAGGGGTTAGTTAGGTTCAACATTGAAGTTGAGAAATCCTTCTCTTGGAGAGGGGATAGTTTTCTTTTCGTGGAGTATGGGCTCCATTGGAAGACATATGCCTTTCTATTATTTTATGGGAGGTATAAGTGAGGATACGTGGAAGGATCAAGTATGGGTAGCCTTGTTGAGGCATGTTAATATTGATAGCCTTTGATGGCATGTGTTTCTTGGAAAGCCTTGTTGGGCATAATGCAATTGCAAGATTTGTTAGTGCATAGGGATATGGAAATATCCTCTTTGGAGAGCTCACCTTCACCCAATTTTTATGATTCCATTTTGTGAATCATTGTGCAAGCCTTGGTTGGGGATTGTAAATATGTTGTTGAACTATGGTATTCATGTTGGTTCTTTTTATTGTGATGTTTTTTGTATGTATCCCAGTTGAACCTTGTTTCCACTAGCTTGGGGGTGGCCTCCTTGAGGCCTAGGTTGGGAGGTGAGCCTCCATGGTTCACCATTTTTTTTTAATCTCTCATTTGTAGGTCCTTATTGGATGATCTTGAAAAATTGGAGCCTTTATTGTCTTTCCATGTGCATAGGAGATGAAGAAATTCTTTGTTGTATTTGAGTTGAGGCTATGAGCAAACTCATCTTGTTGAGTGTATTTAAATGTATTGCAAGAGTAATGTTATTGCTTCTCATTGACGAGGAGATTTGGAGAAACATCTAAGTTTAGTGAGTAGCATTTCCATTGTGTTATCGTACTATGAAGATTTCACCACCTTTTGTATATTGTAATAATTATTGGAGGAAGCATGTATTGTGTGTAGGAAGATAAGTTAGCTTGGTTCTTTAAGTTATTGTGCTCCTTCACTATTATGTAAATTGCAAGAATGAATCTAATTATCATGGAAAAATTGTAATATTAGGAGGATTAGATCACAGAATGGTATTGGAATGATATTATCAGTTCAACTCTCTTGAATAATTATTGTATAGGCATCATTGAATTGGATCCTTGCATGTGAATACAATGTTAAATCTTGAGCAAATGGTTTACTAAATTTTATTACTCATAGATTAGAATTAATCAGCTTGTTTCATTTAAGACCTCTGTCATGCTTTCTATATGTGCTTTTTTATTGATTTATTGTCCAAATGAATCAATAAGTTCATTAATTTAGACTATCATAACATATCAAGTAACCCCTAGTGTATCTTTGCAATAACCTATTATGGGTACCCTAGACTATAGAAGAAGAAAATCAAATGTTAGAATGTATAGAGAATAAGAAATAACTTTCTGTAGGTGCTCATTTTATCTCTTTGGAATTTGTATGAAAGTAAGAAAATATCTCCCTCCAAGTTACAGAGTAATATATTAATAAATAGAAACATACCTAGGACTCTAATTAAATAGACACCCCTACCTATGAGGCTAGAAACAAATTCAAAACAAGGAATTTCCTATTAGACATATATTTCAAATCACCATGAGAAAAAGAAACAAAAATATATGTATAATAATACTAAAATATAAATGTTACACTTAACCTTGAAATAGTCTTGTGAGAGTTAAAGCACCATCTTCCTATGGCATTAAGCTAAGAAAAAAAAATACTAAATCATTAATCAACAGTAGGCGTCCTCACCTTGGGGCATGTAACAAAAGGGATACTTGAGGACTTAAATGTTGACATAAATTATGAACCACTTCCCTTTTTGTAGGCGACCATCTTCCTAGTGATTAAGAAAGATAAAAGGGCTTCAATTTGTTTGGAGGATAGTGGTCCCCATCCCACCATTCCATCATGCTTAGGAGTTGCTAGGTGCAGTTTTCTATGTTGATTATGAACCCTTGACTAGGCACCTTAAACTCCCCTAAATATTTGATAGGATTGGAGTTATCTCTTGGTCTGACTTTATGTCAGACCTTCCTTCCACCTCATGCCTTGGGAACATGGTCATGGTCAGCTAGGTTAAAAGGGGAGAAAACATATCCTGGGGCACGTACATGAGGGAAGTAAAGTGTTTTGTTTTAAATAAAAAAGTCTTGTCAAGGATAGAGTTAACGGAATTCACATGGGGTATAGTGGATGGGAAAAGTCAAGGGGCATGTTGGCATGTGGTATAAGATGGATTTCTATGAAGTTGGATATAATATGTGCCTCGTCCCTTGGTAAGGAAAAGGGTAGTATATAGTGCAAGTATAGGGTAGTTGGTATAAGGTGTAGTGGATAGTTAGTATTAGTGAGTCATTAGAGGTAGTAATTTAGGGGTTAGGGATATATATTATGAAGCGTAAAATTAATATAGTTAGTTTTAAAATTTAGTAATAGTGTTAAAATAAGTAAGTATGGTAAATGTTACAAGTTATGGAATGGCATGATTAGATAATTTAAATTAGTGGCTAGTGTGATTAGTGTTGAATTAATCAAAACAATATGCACTTAGTATTAATTTAAATGTTATACTTTATAATTGTCATAAATGTTTGAGCGTAAAGATTTAAGTATCACATTTTATCATCGACACATATTCCTATACATGCGATATATGTAAAGGTAGGCTAATAAGGATTTTAATTGATAACTAATTTTATGTGATTAGTAGATGAGATGATGATAATGATAATAATAATAATAATAATAATAATAGTAGTAATAAAATAATAAAATAAAATAAACTTAAGGGTATGGGATAATTATGTTCGGGATAAATATTCTAGGAATCATCTATATAATGCTAAAATTTTGTACACAAATCTGTTATATGAGAGGATATAATCTATATAGGATACACTAAGTGTCATACCTGAATTGATATCATTGGCGCCATGATGTTGAAGGGCTATGATATAAATATTTTATGTCCTAGAGTTCATCTTGTAAAACGTATAAAGACTGTTACGAAAGTATATAGCGAATATAAAAGTAAATTAAATGGTATTCTTATATTCATGTAATTTCTTGAGTTGGATTCTTGGGAATTTAGATATCTTAAGAAGGTACTGTGATTTTATCATTTTAACAAATGGAATCATAAGCAAATTTAAATTAATTACATCAATATATATTGACTAGGGTTTTTCATGCAATATTAGAGATTAAATAATAAAGGTGTTTGATAATTAATACATAAAGAGTATATTTAATTGATTATTCCATATGAAAAATTTGTATTGAATGCAATCTTATGCATGGATGATGAAGAGGTTTTAATGGCGAATGAGGAATAGTTAGTAGTGAGATTTGAGTTATACAATTTTTAAATACATGTATCTAATTAACAATAGGATACATATATTGATTAAAATGTATGTATGGATCATGCTATTTGAATATGTATACATCTATTGAAACCTTATATAGATGATTTCCCCTACAACTTTAGCAAAACACATGTCTTGTAGAATGTAACGAAAGTCCCTTACTGACACTACTAATGATTAGTAGTACATATATATATATATATATATATATATATATATATATATATATATATATATATATATATATATATATATATATATATATATATATATATATATATATATATATATATATATATATATATATATATATATATATATATATCGATAGCACCTAGGGCTTAGTTGGCTTAGTGGGCATAAGCATAAGATCATGCTCAATTAGGTGTAGTCCACTACTAATGCAACCATTATATATTCAATGTAATGACAATTCAACTCATCATATCAATGTAATGTTCCATTATATTTATTTAGTTATATAAAAAAAAATTGTAGATGTGTATTGCCTTGGAAACCTGGGCATGACACCTGATATGGACTTGAGAGGATTTTTTTTAGGTGAGTCTTTGTTGGAGACTCTGATATCTTGATGAACATTCTCATTCCCCACTTTTGTTCTACTCAATAGTTTTCTACTTGAGAGGATTAGCCCATTATTTCTCTTAGGTGCATTATGTTTATACTTGTCTTTCATGGATATGGATCTTGACCTATGGTACATGAGTTAGTTATAGATGATTCATTTGAGAGATGGTTAGCATTGGGAATCTCCATGTGCATATGTTGTTATGCTAGATAAGTTGGGAGATGGTTTTATATTGGGCATATTTCTTAGAATAGGAATGGTTATACCTATATACATGAAAATGTGACCTCGAATCTTTCATCTACACTTCAACATTGTCATTATATGTGGATTCATCCTAGAATAAACATGGATTTGTTTATCCAAGAGGCCCAACAATGTGACTTGTTGCCTTCTAACTAGAAGGATTTTGCCTATTGTTCTCTCAGATTAAGATGCAGACAACCAGACCTTTCTAGAATGAAGGGTTTTATGCAAAGTGTGATTATGCAATTAGTATATATGAAATGCAAGTATTAATATAAGAAATAAAAGATATTAAGCTAAATGTATGCATATTTTAATCTAAATGACATTAGAATATTTTTAAAAATATGAAAGCTAGAATGAGTGATTATTTTGACAACAATTAAATACAAATCCAAATTCCAACCTCTATAAGGAAGGATTGGGAGTCCATTAAATAGAATCCAAGAACTGATCAATGGTCAAGATCAATTTGATGGATGGTTAAGATCAAAGAGAAGATTCAGTTAAAATGGAAACTTCCTGGTGTAGGTGAAGTTAACTGAGCTTTTCATGAGTGTGAGAACAAGTTAACTAAATTAATTCCAATTCAAGAGATTGTTCACTCAGAGTTTCCATTTTGGAACTGGAGAGAAGATTTTGAAGATATTATTTAATTTAATAAACTGAGATAGGACCTCATAAATGACCTTTTTATTTAATTGAATAACCTCTTCAATTAATTGAAGTGAGCATAATTATTAAATTAAATATTTTTAATTACTTAGTACCTTAGCCTTAGGATATAATTTAATATAATTAAAGTATAAACACTTCAAATTAAACTAAATCTTAATCAATAAGTTTAATATGACTAATTCGATTCAATACTTTAGGAATTAAATAAGTAGCATGATTAATGTAGATTAGGGTTTTTTGCATTTGGCAATTAAGTCAAGTAGCAAAAATCAGAATAAGAATTGCCTAGTAAAATAGGACTTTAGAATTGATCAAAATATACTAGAACTGGTTAACATGGAAATGAGCCAATTTTGGGGTATTACATTTTGCCCCTCTTTGAATGAATGTGTGAGCAACATGTTCAGTTCAAAGAAAATCAAAAAGCCTGATGCATAGATCAAGAAACAATATTGATTCTACAAATTTGATAGCACAAAAACTAATTGATGTATGCTTTTAAAGATTATCTCCAAAATGGAGCTTAATCTTAAGGAATCCATATGGAACACCTAGATACCTAGAGTTGATAAGATTGGTTCTGAAATTGATGACACAAAGACCAATTGATAACCTTTTCAAGATCATCTCCAAAATAGAGCTTAACCTTAGGGGATCCAAATAGAACACCTAGATACCTAGATTGACAAGCTTTTAAAGATTATCTCCAGAATAAAGCTTAATCTTAAGGAATCTAGATAGAACACCTAGATACCTAAGTTGATAAGCTTTTAAAGATTATCTCCAAAGTGGAGCTTAATTGTAAGGAATAAAGATAGAAAACCTATATACCTAAGTATAAAAGATAGTAGGATCCAATCATGAGTCATAGAATCATCCCTAGAATGAGACTTGATCCTCAGAAGTTAGGGTTTAGACTATCCCAATACATGTCTATTGAACTTTGATAAACACTGCTATAAGATGTGAGCAGCTAATGAAAAGATGAGATAGATGACAAAGATGCTAGATAGGGGGGAAGAAGATGCCCCAAGTAATGAGATGCCCCTAGCAATGAGGACATAAGATGGGAACAAGATGCCCTAAGAAATGAAGATTCAGATTGAGTTGAAATTTAGATTCAATGATGTAATCATCCTGCCCCCTTGGGAGCGAAATCGAAAGATGACACACTAGAAATATGATATAGACTAGTATAGAGAAAGAGAGAGAGATACAAAAAAAATTGAAGAATCAGCAGAATATAAAAGAGATCAGAATGATCAAAAGAAAATTCAAAGTCAATTTAGCATGATTTCGAGGTCTAGAAGACCAAGTTTGAACAAAGGTTGACATGAGTTGACTTTTTCTAAAAAAATTGAAAATTTTGAAGGAAATGTTATTTGAAAAGATTCCAAGATTCACAAAGAATCAAAAAAATGAACTACAGAAGCATTCAATTTATTTAGTCCCAAAAATTTAAAATACATTTTTGAGCCACTTAACTGTGTCAGATTTTGAATTTGATCCCAAAAATGAATTCAAAATGGTCAAATTAGCCAGGGGTGATTATTGTGCAAATCAAAGCACTTTAAAAAAATTAGGTCAAAACCTATATAAGGGCCCAAAGGGTCATTTTCAAATCATTTGTGCATTTTGTCTTTAGTGGAGAAGAGAGCTTTGAGAGGAAGATGGTAGTTCCTATGCACACACATTGTTTTGAGCACTCCCGATGACACAACGAGCCGGAAAACTATGGACCTCCAGTGAGTAGTTGACAATCCCTCTTCGCATTTAATTTTAGCACATATTTTGATGTGTTTTTAGCACATTTTTAGCATGTTTTTAGGGTAGGTCTATTAGTTATCATGTGAGGGTTTCATTCCTCACACAAACCCAATCTATCTTCATGCGAAGATCCACTAGCCTGTTGTTTCTTCACATGTGCTAGTGGAGAATCTTGCCCTAGAGATACCCATCTCTCACACGAGATGCATGAGATTTTAGGTACATCTCACGCATAGTCTTGTCATTTCTCACGTGAGAACTTGCTTTCTCATGAAAATATGCAAACTCTCAAGCAATAAAATGTATTTCCACATGAAAATCTTGCATGTTCGACAAGATTGAAAATTTCTTTTTTAATGTTATATCAGAAATTTGGATTTGTTTTGTCATCATTTTGACTTGTTGAGTGGGTACTAACTCTTTACATGTTATTTTTTCTTGTGTGTGCAAGTTGTCTTCGATGACATCATGTTTAGGTCCCATTATCCACCTTACAAAGCTCTGTTGTGGAGTCTTGATGATGCAAATATGGAACATATTGATCAATTGGGTTTAGTGTATTTATGCTAGATTTGAGTAGTGCTAGTGAATCATAGCCTATTGACTGCCTTGGTTGAGTGTTTCCATTTGGAGACAAACACCTTTCATCTTCCACAGCGGGAGATGACTATTACACAGAAGGACACCTACTAGATATTGTAGATTTCTTTCCATGGGCCATGAGTGGTATATGATACAGTGTTGAGAGTAGGGATAGAGGCACTATGGGTCCTTTTCTAGAGGGATTTAGTGATAGGGTGAGCCATCACATGGGATGAGTTCATCCATACATATGTTCATACTCATAGGTTGGCCTCAGTTTTGGCCATTTTTGTCAATTGTTTCTTGGTACCTAATAAAGGGGAGCACAAAATAGAGAGTGGTTGAGGTGTGATGCTGTAGTAGATGTTAAATGCCCTAGAGAGATTTAGATGGGGATATTTCATGGTCTCTCATATGTATCATGAGAAACATGAGATAGTCTATCATGAGAAAAGGAGCATGGTTATTGGAGTTTACGTTCTTTAGATCTAGGCATGGGAGCACCTACTAGTGACATGTCCCATTTTTGAGGATGCATAGGAGTCGATGGAGCCATTCATATGCATGTATAGGGGCCATCTTACCTAGGCAGGTCTGGGTAAGACTAAGCACTGGAGGACACATCTTGATGACCTGGTATCTGTCATATGGAAGCCTTGGAGAGAGACTAAGGACTGGGATGATGCTCCTTAGGAGCTTAGCTAGATATTTTTCTTGCAGCCACTATTAGGCTAAGCCACTCACATTATAGAGAGATTCCCCATCATGTAGGTATGGTGATAGTATGAGTGGCCCAAGGACATCTCATAGGAGTACTGTTCATATGCTTAAGTAGCAAGAGATCTAGATCAGTAGTGGTCGGTGAGGTTAGATCCTAGTAAATTGATGATAGATGTGTGCAACCTAGTTGTGACACAGTGGGACTATCTCCTAGAGATAGAAGATGTCAAGATGATGCCTGGCTACTAGGCATATTTTATTAGCCACCCCTTCCCACTGTTCACAAATCCATTGGGGATGGCTTCATAGGGATCTCAGTAGGCACCTATGTAGGGTCTAGTTTAGTAGCTAGCACAGTAGCTAGCATAGTAGCCACCATAGGGTCTTACAAAGCAAGTGAGGCATAGAGTGAGATAGGTGCAAATACCCCCTATAGATGGGGTCAAATCCTAGTGCTAGTGGCAAGTGGGAAAAGTAGGGTTAGTGGTAGAGATCGCGTACAGAGGAGCAAGCGCTAGCAAAGCAGCAGGCTCAGTAGTTAGATGAGGAGATGCAACACTAGCCTACTGCCAAACCTCAAGATGCACTAAGGAGGGCTAGAGAGTAGATTTGATAGGCTTCCTGATAGCTAGGGGAGCTATAGATACAAGTGGCCATGTGGGACACATGGATAGAGGAGCAGGATCGTGAGATCCTTAGACTATGGGAGCAAGTGCAGGCGGTTGAGTGGAGAGTAGAGATGTTGCAAGATGAGGTTCAACTATAGGCCACTTTAGCAACCTATTATTTTGTAGCTTACTCCATAGTAGTGCTCGATGAGGCTCAGTAGGTGCCCCAATTTTCCTAGTATGCTCAAGAGTCAGGGGGTGCATGATCACTAGCCAGACTAGACATGCCACTGCCTCCTCCTCCTCCTCCTCTAGGAGGTGAGGGTACTAGACAGAGTTAGACATAAGATATTTTTCCTTCAAGTTTTGTCCTAGCTATGTATCAATTTGTGTACCAACATCATTTTTGATCAATAGTGCTCGAGTAGCACTCATTCTTGCTACATGAGTTGTTTATGCCATGGTTATGAGATGAGAAACATGATGTGATGTATGGATGCATGTTTTATTTGAGTTGTACATGTAGTGAAATGAATTTATGGATTTATGGATGAAATGCATAGGTAATGGACTAATATCTCATGTAGTGTTTCACATTTTTTCTTGATAGTAATAGGTATCCCATTGAGGAGTGAGAGGGAAAACCAAAGAATCAAACACTTGTGCAGCTATGAAGAATCATGATACTTTGAAAAGACCAACAATCCCCCATTAAAGAAAACAAATAAATTTGCAATCAAATTATATGCTGAACCAAGTAATGCAACCCTATGTTAGATGCAACCTTAACCTAGATGCAACCCTAGATCTGGTTACCAAACTTTGACTATTAACATCACTGAGCATATAACATAACCCTAGATGTAATATAATTCTCACTGATATTGCAATCATTATAATATGAATATGACATATGTTCTAGTTTTGTCAAGTTGAAATGTAAGCATTCGAGACACTAGAAGCTAGAATGACCAGAACATTTATCCCTTTTGATATAGAAAGTTAACATAAGCATCAAAGCATAAATACTAGGATGACTAGAATGTTGCTTGCATGGTAGACACACCAGACATACAATAGATCTATCTTATGCTAAGTGTTCTATAAGTATACTATCTGCAATGACCCTTGTGTTCGTAACCTGAGACAGAGGTGTGCTAGATATACTCATAGTGACCCATACATTCACGTAGTAGGATTAGTATTAGTATTTACTATAGCATGAAGTATTCACTCCAACAAGAAAGGAGAAGAACCAATGTTATCAATGTATCTATATAAAATGAGTCAAGGTACACCCAACCATCCAATACAAGATGGAGGCTCTTATAGTGGACACCCCTCTAATATGAATTTTTCAAATTATTGGAACTAAACCACAAATAGAAAGCAAAGAAAAGAGCATGCCCCAAGCCATTACTTCTCTAGTTAGAATGACATCATTGAGTTGCTCGAGGAGACATGATGAAGCAAAAGCAAAAAAAACAAAGAAAAATGCTCAGCATATCCAAACAAGTATATCATTTTTGAGTTTTCGTGTTATAGGATTGATGTCAAGTGTCAATTGCTAGAACATGTATGAAAGAAATCTCTTCAGTAGGGTGATGACAATAGACAGATGCAGTCAAGATGATTGGTGACTGATGTCAAAGAGGAATCTTCAAGGTGAAGAACCTGTGTACAACTGAGTGACAATAGATAGACACAGCCAAAATGACTAGTGACTAATGCAAGAGAGATCTTCTATCAAGGAATCTTGACAAGTGATACAAGTGACAATAGGCAAATGTAGTTGAAACAACTGGTCACTATCACAAAAGAGATTCTATGAGGAGAATATCGACAAAGATTGACACTAGCGATAGTACACAGACATAGTTAGAACAACTGGTGATTGTCACAAAAGAGATTCTATGAGGAGATTTTCAAAAAGAGCGACACTAGTGACAATAGGTAGACACGGTTAGAACAAATAGTGATTGTTGCAAAAGAGCTTCTATGAAACTGAAAGGTAGTACCCCTGAGTTGTGACAAGATGCAATCCATGGATACATGAGCAAAAAGGCAAGAAACTTAAGTAGGAGAGCGATTGTATAGGAAGCTAGACAATGTACTGCAAGGTGGAGCATTGGGAACAAGAGGCACCTATTTGGTAGGTTTTCATGTTCTTTGTAGAGCTTTTTATATTTTGGCTACCATGATGTCTGCTTCTAGGTTTTCATCAATGGCACTTTTCTTGTTTTTCAATTTTTTTGTATTTTTCTCTTTTTGATTTTTTTTGTATTTTTGGAAATTTTCAAATTTTTTTGGTATTACCAAGGCCCCCATTGCTTAGTTTTCACTAGGGTAATGATTTTTTTCAAGACTTTTTGCAATTTTTAGATTTTTTTTAGGATATTTAGATATGTATAAAGAGCTTCTAAAATCAGATCAGCTATAAAACCACTTTAGATGGAGAGTGTTGATAGGCTCCTTGAGCACTTCTCCCTCAGCTATAGAAAGCTAGTAAGCACCAAACCCATACATTGCAGTGATTATGTAAGGACCAAGCCAATTTGGTTCAAACTTCCCTTTTTGGATTTGTTGTTGTTGATTCTTAGGATTTTCTCTTAGGACATGATCACCTAGTTGGAAGTCACGTGGCTTAACTTTCTTATTGTAGCTTCTAGACATTCATTGCTAATAAGCTCGCAGATGATTGCATGCCACTTGTCAACATTCATCTAGTAACACTAGCTCTTGAAGCTGAGATATTCTATAATCTTCATCAGTAATGAGGCCTTTCATAGAGATTCTCAGAGTAGTAATCTCAACCTCTATTGGAAGCACAGCATCCACTCCATAAACCAAAGAAAAGGGTGTTTTACCCATTGGAGTCCTGATACTTGTTCTTTATGCCCATAGGGCTGGATTAATCTAGAGGTGCCAGTCCCTCCTAGATTTTCTAACTATGGGATGGATGATTTTGAGGATCACCTTGTCAGATGCCTCAGCATGGCCATTACCCTGGGGGTAGTAGATAGAAGACCAATGTTACATGATTTTGAATCTTTTGCATAGCTCCTTGAGGTCTTTGTTTTTAAACTATCCTCCATTGTTAGTAATGATGGAGGATGGTACACCATACCTATAGATGATGTAGTTTATGATAAAAATAGCTAGAGTTTTCCCATTTGCTATGGTGAGAGGTACTACCTCTACCCACTTTGTGAAGTAGTCTATAGCCATGATAATGAACTTATGCCCATTAGAAGAAGATGGGTGAATCTGACGCACAAGATCGAAGGTCCATTTTTGAAATGGCCATAGTGTCATAGATGGAATCAACTCCCTAGATGGAGCATGAATTAGATTCCCATGGAGCTGGCACTATTTGTAGGACTTGGTTTACTTGATTGCCTCTTGCTCCATTTTTGGCCAATAGTAACCAACTCTAATGAGTTTGTGAGCTAGTGTCAAGCCATTTGAGTGAGATCCACAAATGCCCTTGTGAATATCAATTAATGCACATTTAGACTCTTTGAGTTCTAGACACCTAAGGAGTGTTCTATCTAGACCTCTCCTAAACAAGTCATTAGCAATAATGACATACCATAAAACATTACAGATAAGGTAACATTTTTCATTCTAGGTTAGATTATTTAGAATGGTTTGGTTATAGAGATAGGAGTAGATGTGATAGTAGCAAGATGAGTCTTGTCCTACAATAAAATAGATCATCCTAGAATCAGGGGTATTGTTTCAGAGATCATGTTTAGGCATCTAGAGCAAGGAGGCCAGAGTAGCCATAGTATCAACCACTTTGTTATCTACTTGAGGAATTTTTTGGAAGGTGATGTGAGAAAAATACTTCTTCAAGTCATCAACTATGCATTTTTAAGGGATCAATTTCTCATCCTTTATCTGATACACATCATTAGCCTGGTTGATTATAAGCTGAGAATCCCCAAAGATATCTAACTGATCCAGTCTCCATTTAGCTACAATTTTCATTCCATTAATCAGAGCCTCATATTCTACAATGTTGTTTGTACAAGGAAATAGAATCTTGTATGCTTTGGGCAATGAATATCTCTATAGTGTTATGAAGAGTACCCTAGCACTAGATCCCTATTGTGTGAAGGACTCGTTGAAGAACATCACCCACATTTGGTGTGTGAGTGTCAGAATTGACTCATCAGGGAAATCAATGTTCATCGAGAGAAGACTTTGCATAGGTACATCTGCTAGCTGACCTACAATCACTTGTCCCTTGATAGCCTTTTGTTCGACATATTGAATATCAAACTCACTGATTATCATGACCCACTTAGCCAATCTTCATGTAAGAGCCTCCTTGCTGAGCAAGTACTTCAATGGATCAATTTTAGCCACCAGCCACATAGTGTGGGCAAGCATGTTGTGTCTCAACTTTTTCGAAGCAAAGACAATTGGCAAGCAAGATTTCTTGATGATGTTGTAATTCATCTCATAAGAGATTAGCGTGCAACTCAAATAATAAATAGCTCTCTCCTTGTTATTGTTGTCCTCTTCAACTAACAAGAATCCTAGAGATTATTCAATTGTTGAAATGTACAAAATCAAAGGTTTCCCATAGATAGGAGGTATCAAGATTGGAAGATTAGCAAGGTATTGTTTTATTTGTGTTAAGCTTTGCTTGTAATCTTGACTCCAGTTGAATTTCACAATCTTATGTAAAGTCTTTGTAAAATTTTGTGATCTATCTGCCAACTGTGAGATGAACCTATGAATAGATTGGAGTCTTCCTTTTAGACTCTCATCTAGCTGATGTTACATGTTGGAGGCATATACATAATTGTTTGAACTTTCTCTGGATCCACCTTGATTCCTTTCACAGACACAATGTATCCCAGTAACTTCCCTAATGTGATGCCAAATGTGTATTTCTTAGGATTGAGCCTAAGATTGAACTTTTCCATGCAATCTAGGATAGGTCCCAAATCTTGTAGATGAGTATTGTAGTTTGTGCTCTTGACCAAGGTATCATCCACATAGTCCTCCATGGTCTTATGCATCATATCATGGAAAATTGTAGTGACTACTCTCTAATAGGTAACACTAGCATTTTTCAAACCAAATGGGATTACATTCCAATAGAAGGTTCCCCATGCACATGTATAAGCAGTCTTTTCCTGATCTTCTGGCACAATTTTGATCTAATTACAGCCAAAAAACCCATCCATTAGTGAGTACATCTCATATATTTTTATCATGTCCACTATCATATCAATATTGGGAAGTGGAAAATTATCCTTATGACATGCTAAGTTGAGATCACAAAAGTCAGTACAAACTTTGATAGATTTATTGTGCTTGGAGATTGGAACAATGTTAGATATCCATTTAGCATGTTCAATAGCATGGATGAAATCAGCTTTCAAAAGCTTCTCTGATTTAACATTGACGAGCAATGCAACATGAGGATGCATTTTCTAAAGTTGTTTTTTAACTAGTTTAATGCCTAGTGCGATGGAAAAATGATGGATAATGAGATTAGGATCTAGTCCTGGCATGTCTGAATATGTCCAAGCAAAATTTATCTTCTTCGCTCAAAAGAAGGAAATGTATTCCTCCTTTTCTTTGGGAGATAGTGATTATGCCAGATGTATCATATGAGGATGTTCTTCTATGCCTAGGTTGATTGGTTATGTTAGCTCTATCAATACTAATGATCTCTCTTGAAATTGACTTGGAAGTGCATCAAATATCTCATTCATAGGCACCTCAGAGAGGTTTTCACCCTTAGATGCCTCTTTTATTTTTACTTTTTTGGGTTCTGACACTACCACAATGTGGTTTTCACCATCAGACCTATTTTTTTTCTTTTTAATTGTATGACTAAGATATTTGATTTCAGCTTCAATCATGTTGACACTTTGTTCACTAGTGGAAGATGTTACTAGTTTGACAGCATTCAAGTAGTAGGCAAGAGCATAGTCATACTATAACATGAGGACTTCACTACATGTGTTAGGATTCTAGTCTATAAGCTCAGGATATGTGAGTGAAAGAGTAGTTGCAGGTTTCATTGTGTTTAGAGTATAGTCATTAAATGCTTGGACCAGCAATTCAAGACCTAGAGCGGCTTCATCCACAAGTGTGTTTGAATGCCTTTGTGTACTAACATTAGCAACTAAAGACTCGAGGACACTAGTTGGATCAGACCCATCCAACCTAACCCTAAATCTTTCACACACTTCAAGTTGTTTTTCATAGACATGAACTTGGTCAATGTCTTTATTTGTAGTTTCTTCTAAAAGGGAGTCAAATTCATATTCCCTAGAATCAATGTTGCATGGCAATAGGTTGTAGAATTTCCCAATAGTCATCGGGACAAGCTCTCCTTCATCATCTAGATTTTTACATAGATACTCAACACATAACACCTGACTAGACTTCCCTTGTTCTAAATGAGCATAGTGTGGATCAATAGTATCCTCAGAAGAATCACTAGTACTGTCCATAGTGCTGACATGTGGCACAAAGTCATTTGGTTCAGAAAATAATTTGGCAAGATCATGAGGAATAGGATAAGGATAAGGATCCTCACCATCTAAATTATCTTCTTGAGAATCTAACTTAGCTTGTGACTTATTTCTGGATGAACCTTCAGGCTCTGGTATGAATTTGTTAGCCCCTAAATGAAAGGGAACCTTCTTAAAGCCTAGTCTAGATGCATCTCTATTTCATCAAGTTATTGCTTTGATAGGATCAACTGGACCTTTTTTATTGCATCCAATAGGACCAATTCCCTTATAGCCAAAGTAGTTCATGAATCTAAGACTAGGGTCATATTTCTCAGGAGTGATCTCACGAGCTTGTTCTATTAGGTCAACTACAGTCTCCTCTTTGTAAAGCCACCCAACAATGGCTCTATTTTTGCTTTCATCCTCTAAGGGGACTGTAGCCTTGACAAAAGTTCCATTATACTTGGTTTGAGGCATCAACACAAATAGCTTCTTTGCCTTAGATGGTCTTCCATAATGATGAGAGACTCAAGAAGAGATGTTAATGACAACAATAGTTTGATATGGTTTTCGCCCATGTTAGTTTCTTTCATCTTGAATGACTGCTCAATTTATTTCAACTTGTTATCATGATAATCAATAGATTCCTTGTTAGTAGGGACAAAATTCTCAATAGCTTTGAGCATATTATAGGTATAACTAGTACTGGTAGGAATAGTTACTTGAAAGCCATGAAATGAGAATTTGATGCATTGATGGTATGTGGATGGTACAACGTGCATCTCATGTATCCATGGCCTTCCTAGTAGAATGTTATAAGCTAAGGGAATGTCAAGGACCTGACAAGTGACATCCCTTTCTACAAGATTGATGCAGAGGGGAAATACCACAAGACCTAGAGACTTTCACTCAACTTTGTCATATGGTTTGATAGTGATCTTGCAGTGAGGATCAATAAAGTCCTCAAAATAATTTAATTGTATAAGCAGAGCAACAGAGACAATTTTTAGCTTAGCACCATTATCGATGAGTACCTGATGGAAACATGTCTAATGTATCATGATCTCAATGTGTAGAGGTTGATTGTGTGGGTGACTCAATAAATTATCCTCCTCCTCAGAGAAGAACAAAAAGTAAGGCGAGGTTAGGTGACCTACCATAGATTGAAATTGCTTAAGATCAAGATCTTGAGGAACATTTGCCTCAGTTAGGGCTTCATCCAGAATCTTCCTATGAGTAGGTGAGATTTTAAGTAGCTCAAATATTGTGATTTGAGCATTAGTTCATTTTAATTGATCAAGAACACTGTAGCTAGTTGCTATTAAATTTGTTGTGAGTTTTGCACCTCTACTAGATGGACTAGCAAGGGTTTTATCTTTATGTTGTTCAAGATCAGGAGTAGAAGGTGTAGGGCCTTTGAGCACCAACTTGGTGCTAGAGCATGTAACAATGTTGGCATAGTATTGTGAAGATGTGTTGTTCGTTGTATGGGAAGTAGGGCCCTGCAAGACAAATGGTCTCTTGGGTTTATTATTATCTTGCTTACCCTTAATGGTAATAATGTCACAATACTCAATATCCATAGGTTCAACAATGTTGATCACATGTTGTCATTAGAGTATATATAGTTGACCTTGTTGTTAGGTTTTGGTTTTAAGCTCTCTCCTTTTTCATAAGCCAGGAAGGGATCTTTGAAAGCCTTGTGATCCAAGTTCTTGTTAAGTCCATCTACCACAATGTCACCATCATTGATCATGTCCTAGACTTTGTGATGTAGATTTATGTAGTTGCTAGTTTTGTGCCCTTTATTTGTGTGGTACTCATAGAATGTAGTTTCATTCCACCATGGTGGGTGTGGTTGTGGATCATAAGGGTGAGAGTTGTTGAATGGTGAAATGAGCTTATTTTGTAACAAGGTATTGTAAACCACATCCAAAGGTTCACCCATAGGTGTATACTCTCATTTAGGGCATGTAGCCCATGAGTTTTTTGGTCTATTCTCGAATGTGTTGTTTTTAAATGGAGGTTTCTCAATATTCATTGCTGCATTAAGACCATTTGTGAGGTTAAAGGCTACCTTAGCAGGTTTAGGAGTGACATTGTTAACAACCCCATCATGTACAATTTATCAGTTCTTGTTGACGTACTTGGGTTTGTCCTTGTTAGAGGTGGATCCTTGTTTTGTGTCCTTCTAAAGAGTAATTTTGTCCTTCTTGACCATGAATTCCTCTATGCAAATAGCTTGTGTGACCATGTCTTTGAAGGTGTGTGGACTCTATACCCAAAATCAGGTAGGAGATTATAAGTGAAGATGTCAAGATTTTCAATTTTAGGAATCTTGCATGAATACTTAGTGTAAAGTTGTCTCTGCCTCTAAAGGAATGTGAGAAAAGGTTCCCCAACCTTCTGCTTAAGGTTACATAAATCTTTAATATTAATAGGGTGTTGAATGTTATGAGAATACTATTGGAAAAACAAGTTGGCAATTTCATCAAACATCTTGACACCAGGAGGCAAGTGTGAAAACCACTCCATAGCCTAATCACCTAGACTTCTTGGGAATAAATGCATGAGATATGTCTGATTATGCATAAATTCCATATACAAGGCACAAAATTCTCGCAAGTGATCTTGGGGGTCGGTGGTTCCAAATTATTTATCATACTTAGGTAGCTCTACTCCTCTTGGAAAAGGAGGCATGTCTATGCTCTTGTCAAATGGAAATGGACAAAGAGCATCTAAGGTGTATGTTTTCGCGGGTTTGTTTTTATCATGCATTATCTAAGCTAGTTTGTCTTGCATGATTTTTAGGTGTTTTTGGAGTTTGGAAGTCTTAGTTTCCTCTTCAGGCATGATGATGGTTTCCATATTGAAATGATGGGGTAGCTTAGCTCCCTCTTGGGAAAGTTTGAGAAAGTATTTTTATTTCTCTTTGTTGAGTAGGATTTCCATGACCTTCTGAAAGTTTTTGTCTTTATGACACTTTGCTATGTGTTCAAGAAGTATTTCCACCTCTTGCTATTCCTCATCAGTGTCATGGTCTTTTTCTTTGTCTTTCTTAGGTAAGTCTTGGTGTTTTCTATGATTACCATGTTCAGGTTCATAATCAACCATTGTAGGAACATGTTTAGTTTCAATATGTTATGATTGGAAAGGCCCTTTGAAAAAGAATTCAGAAGTTTTGTTCAGAGATGTGAGACCTTTGCTATCCTACGAATCCTCTTGATACAATGGAATCCTAGTTTGTTTTAAGTTTATGGAGAACATTGATTAGACTTGAGATGATCTTATAGGTGAAGGAAATTGTCAATATTCCTCACTGGATGAACTAGACATAGATCATGTATAAAATGGAAGAAGACCTCTACCGCAATTATTAGCTCTAGCTTGACCTTTCTTAAGTTTAAGGGGATAAAACATGTTTCCATTTCTTGTTGCAATAGTCATAGACAAGGAAAAGAAGCAAAAACCAAGACAAGGATCACACTAAAATGTAGTCTCAAAAAAGAAAAAGAAGAGTGTTGTATACTAAGGTATGAGTAGTCTGAGTGAAGGCTAGAATAGCCAAAGATTATAACTATTGTGACATGGAGTATAACGAACAATAGAGGATGAGAATAAGACAACTAAGAGATGAGACTAGTTAAAGTATAGATCGCGAGTCATCAGCCGAGAAAAATGTCAATGTTTGGGACTATTTATAGATAGAGAAGAGGTAAAGTGATGTAGGAAATAGACTAGATGCAAAGCACAGATTGCTCGAATAGATTGATTGGATAGTTTTGACTCAAGATCTCATGTGAAGATCCTCTAGGAGGTGAGTGAGAAAGTACACAGGCACAAGAAAAATCTTAGAACAACAATCTAAACTAGTGTGAAGATGTGCTCAAGGCCATGCGAAGAAGTGATAGGATTTGGTAAACAAAGTAGAATGTTCTCAACAAGATCTCATGGGGATATGCAAGTACTCACATGAGGATCTGGATAGAATTGCATGAAGAAGTGGCAAGACAAAAAGTACTTGCACAGAATGTTGCAAACTATGCGTGAAAATTGAGACCAGACTAACAACTAAACTAGATTTTGAAGAGATTTTGAAAATTTTAGACTATTCTAGAAAAATTGTTGTTTTGTTTAATAGATATCAAATAGATTGCGATGTTGATTTTCAAGTTGTGAAATAACATTAGGTTTCAAGTAATACAAAGTGTTTCAACAAGACATGGGAAGCAAGCAGTAGTCAAATACAATCCAACTAAGGACAAAGCAACTCAGAGGGACGAGAGAGTCTTGACCTTCAATTTGTTTAGATAGGTTTTGAAATGTTTAAGACTCGATAACAAGCATGCTTATCCCTATAAACAAAAAAATAGTAGAGAAGGAAAAACCTTTGTCCCACAACTTATGCACATGTGTGCACCTCACACAGCCATGTCACCCCCTAGAGGGTGCCTATCTTTTTGCTATATTCAAAGGGTTCAATAACATATATGCTGAATGAACTATTAGTTTGCAGTCACTAATCAAGAAAGTAATGTACATACTTCATAAATTCTTTAAGGCTGAAAAAAATATTTGGTACTATTCATAGACTTTCCACTAAAGTAATGGCTAATTTATAGCTAACATGTAGTAACCCTAAAGTAGTTTAATACTTGTATAAAAGGACTTAGGGTTAGGGTTGTTTCATAGTGGTGATGCAAAATAGGTTCTTTTGGTGGTATTGAGCTGTAAGGGATTAAAAATTGTAATCAAGTTGTAATCACTGGATTGTAATAATATCATACTTGTTGTTTGGTGGACATAGCCTAGGGGTTGGGTGAACCACATTAAATCTTGGTGCCTTGTGTTTTTTTCTGTGTGATCTATTATTTTCTGTTAATGGTTATATTTGCATGTAATTTTTATTTTCTGTTCATGGTTTAATCCTAAAAAGTGGTATCAAAGCGAGGTTGTTTTTTCAGTTATCCTCTATAGGAAAGTCTCACAGTTGAGTGGGAGTTTTGCGGTCAAGTGGGAAGGATGGCAAATGAGGGTAACCTGAGGGTTGATAGGTTTAATAGGTAGAACTTCTAGTTATGGAAGATGCAAGTGGAAGACTATCTTTATCAAAAGGATTTATGGAAGCTGTTGGAAGGCAAAGCCAAGAATCAAAGATCTATTTCAAATGGCAAATGGGATCTTTTAGATAGAAAGGAATTTGGAACCATTCGATTATGCTTGGCACCATTAGTGGTATTTAATATTAAAAAAGAAAAGATGACAAAAGAATTGATGCAAACCCTAGCAAAACTATATGAAAACCCCTTCAGTTCAAACAAATTATTTCTCATGAAGCATTTATTTAATATGAAAATGGCATAAGGTGGATCTGTTATAGATCATTTAGATGAGTTTAATACTATTACAAGTTAGCTATCTTTTGTGGGTGTCAATTTTGATGAATAAATTAGGGCTTTCTTGATTTTGTGTTATTTTCCTGAAAGCTGGAATGGCTTGGTAATGGATGTGAGTAATTCTATTCCTAGATCTAGTACCTTAAAATGTAAAGATGTGATCGGTGTTGTTTTGAGTGAGGAAACTCACAGGAAAACCTCAGGTGGACATACATCAAGAATTTCTTTGAATGCACAAAGTAGGGGCAAAATGACTGAGAGAGGAAGTAACTTTGGAAATCATGGGAAATCAAGAGGAAATTCAAAGGGGAGGAGGTCTCAATTAAGAGGACCAAATGATTGCTAGTACTATGGGAAACTAGGATACAAAAAGAAAGATTGTTGGAATCAAAAGAAAAATCAAGGAGATAAACTAGATGGAGACAAGGAGGAAAATGTGGTAAGTGAAAAATCCTAAGAGGATGCTTTTCTTCTATCTTTAGAAAGTGTTGATAACTCATGGGTTTTAGATTTTGGTGCTTCATTTCATGCTACACCTCATAGAGATTATTTTGTTGATTATGTCCAAGGGGATTTTGGACTTGTTTATTTGGGGGATAATGAACCCTGTCAAATTGTTGGAAAGGGAAAGTTAAGATTAAGTTGTAGAATGGGAATCATTGGCTACTGCATGAAGTAAGACATTTTCCAAGACTAAGCAGGAATTTAATCTCAGAAGGGTAACTTGGTGATGGGGGTTGTGTAGTTACTTAAATGAATGATAAAAATTGGAAGATTTCAAAAGGTTCCTTTGTAATAGTAGAAGGTGTGAAAGCAGGCACCTTATATCTGTGTATAGGTCATATTGTTCTTTCTACTTTAATTGTTTCGGAGAAAAATGAATGTTTAGGAATAATTGTTGTAGTTGAGCAGGGAGAACAAATAGTTGTTGTAGATTCTAATACAACGTTGTGGCACAATAGACTTGGGCACATGAGTGAAAAAGGTATGAAACTACTTCATTCAAAAAAAAATTTCCTAGTCTGAAATGTGTTAATATGGATTTTTATGAAAGTTGTGTATATGGAAAACAAAAGAGAGTGAGTTTTACGAAGACTGGGAAGGAAAAGAAAAAGGAGAAATTGAATCTTGTGCATACCAATGTATGGGGATCGGCTTAGGTATCTTCCCTTGGTGGCTTTCATTATTATGTTACATTTATTAATAATGCAACTTGAAAAGTATGGGTTTATTTCCTTAGACAGAAATCTAAAATATTTCTAACTTTTACGAAATAGAAATGATTGGTTGAAAATATGACTGGTAAGAAATTAAAATATCTTAGATCTGATAATGGTGGTGAGTATTGTAGTCATGAATTTGAAGATTGTTTCTCTACTAATGGTATTCCTAAACATAAAACTATTCCAAGGACTGCATAGGAAAATGAAGTGGCTGAAGGTATGAATAGGACTATAATGGAACATGCAAGGAACATGAGGTTACATGTTGTGTTGCCCTTACACATGTAGGTGGAGGCTGTCAATACTACTATATATTTGATTAATAGAGGCCCCTCTACTCCTTTGGGCTATGGTATTCTAGAGGAGGCATGGACTAGAAAGAAGGTGAGTTATTCTTTTCTCAAAACCTTTGGCTTTGAAGCATTTGCTCACATAGATTCTAAAAATAGAACCAAGCTAGAAGCTAAGTCAAAGAAATGTGTGTTTATTGGATATTGCATTATGAATTTGGTTATAGGCTTTGGAATTTTGAAAATTAGAAAATTATAAGAAGTAGAGATGTCATATTCAATGAGAAAGTGTTGTACAAAGATCTGTTACAGAAACATGAGAAGAAAGAAGATGATTATGTAGTGCTAAATAATAGTCCTAAAGCTGATGTTCTAGCCATTCCTCATGATGTTCGACAACTACAACAACAAATACCACACACACCGGTGAATATTAGATGGTCAACAAGGAAAATTAGACCTCTACAAAGATTTTCTCCCTCTTTGTATTCAATTTTACTTACTGATGCTTGTGAACTTGAATGTTATGATGAAGCTATGCAGGTGGATACTAAGATTCAGTGGGAGTCTGCAATTAAAATGAAATGGACTCTTTGATGAAGAATACAACATGGGATTTATGCAAGTTGCTTGCAGGTAAAAAGGCTTTACAGAATAAGTGGGTTTATAGGTTGAAAGAAGAGGAAGGAGGTAAGAAAATATGTAAATCTAGGTTAGTTGTGAAAGGATTTGCATAGAGAAAGGGCATTGATTTTGACGAGATATTTTCTCCTATTGTTAAGATGACTTCTACTCATACTATTTTAAGTCTTGTGGCTACTAAAGATTTGCATTTAGAGCAGCTTAATGTTAAAAAAGCCTTCCTTCATGGTGATTTAGATGAAGAGATATATATGGCTTAGCCACAAGGAGTTGAGGTCAAAGGTTAGGAGAACTTTGTGTGCAAATTGAAAAAAAGTTTATATGGCTTGAAGTAAGCACCTCGGTAATGGTATCTAAAATTTGATAGTTTTATGCATGTGCATGGTTAAAGTAGGTGTCATTTAGATCATTGTGTTTATTTTAAGAGGTTGGATGATGATAGCAACATTATTTTATGTTTATATGTTAATGATATGCTTGTAGCTAGGTCTAACATGGATCACATTAAGGGGATAAAACACCAATTAGCATATGCATTTTCTATAAAGGATTTGGGGATAGAAAAAGAAATGCTTGGTATGAAGATTTGCAGAGATAGGAAGAATAGAACATTGACATTATCTCTGGCTGATTATGTTGAGAAGGTGTTGCAACATTTCTCTATGGAGAATGCTAAAGTTGTCAGCACACCTTTACCTGGTCATTTGAAGTTGACTAAGGAGATGTGTCCTAAGACACAAGAAGAGGAGGATAAGATGTCCAAGCTACCCTATGCTTCAACTGTAGGAAGCTTGATGTATGCTATGGTATGCACTAGGCTAGATATTGCACATGTTGTGGGAGTCATTAGCAAGTATATGAGTCATCTAGGAATTGAGCATTAGAATGCAGTCAAATGGATTCTCAGATGTTTAAAAGGAACATCCAATAAGTGTTTACACTTTGGGGACTCTACTACTAATTTATAGGGCTATGTTGACTCAGATTTGGTAGGGGATATTAATACCAATTGGAGTACTGCAGGTTATGTCTTTACTATTGGTGGGGCATTCGTGAGCTGGGTTTCTAGGTTATAGAAGATTAATGCTTTATCCACTACAGAGGCAAAGTATGTTGCTGCTACAGAGGTAGCCAAGAGGATGATATGGCTTCAGTTCTTCTTGGAAGAATTGGGACATCCTCAGAAGGATAATTATTTTTTCACACATAGTTAGAGTGCCATTCATCTTGTAAAGAATTTAGCTCTGCATTCAAAGACCAAACACATATAGTTGCGGTACCATTTCATTTGCTCAATTTTGGAGGATGGACAGTTAAAGTTGGAGGAGATACATACAAATGAAAATCCAGTAGATATGTTGACAAAGGTAGTAACAAAGGAGAAGTTGTACTCCTCTTTAGCTTCAGTTAGTCTTCTAGATTGAATATAAATAAAAGAACAGTAGAGTCTAGGGTGGTTAGATCTAGTGGGAGCCCCATGTGGTAGAGATATTGCTATAGGATTAGTCTCCAAGTGGAAGATTGTTGTCTAGTGTGGAGCCTGATCAGTCCCCAAGTGGGAGATTGTTAGTTTGTGGTGACTGATCAGGAAAGTACTGTACATACTTCATAAATTCTTTGGAATTTTTTTTGGTACTATTCGTAGATTTTCCATTTGTAGATTCACCACTAAAGTAATTGCTAATTTATGGCCAACATGTAGTAACCCTAAAGCTATTTAATACTTGTATAAAAGGGCTTAGGGTTAGGATTGTTTCATAGCGGTGATGCTAAATAGGTTCTTGCGGCGGTATTGAGCTATAAGGGATTACAAATTGTAATCAAGTTGTAATCACTAGATTGTAATAATATCAAACTTGTTGTTTGGTGGATGTAGCCCAGGGATTGGGTGAACCACGTTAAATCTTAGTACCTTGTGTTCTTTTCTATGTGATCTATTATTTTTTGTTATTGGTTATATTTGCATGTAATTGTTATTTTATGTCCATGGTTTAATCCTAACATGAACACCCTTGTAGTAGGGGTCAAGCACATATACCACCTTCCAACACCTAGTAGCATGCCTATGGTGAGTTCTACAGGAGAGATTCTTTCCCCTCCTTACACAAAGATTATACTTCCTTTTGGAGGTGAACTGAGTAGCCTCTAACTAAAGGTTTTTACTTGGATTCCATTTGTATTAATCCCTGGTGGCTCTGCAAGTGGATTTGAGACTAGCAACCCATGCCAGCATCTAAAAATGCACACACTTGCTTAGAAAGACTAGGGCCAGTACCAACCAGTGCAACAAATAGAGCCTCCCCTTGATATGAAAAATCAAGAATGAAGGAGAATAAATTAATATGTCTTTGGAATCTTTCGCTCAACAAAACTTCTATATTATAGTGAGTTGGAATCTTTGGCTAAAGGAGTGTGCTCACTTGGGTTGTTTCGGGAGGTTGGATCACTCTAGCAAGCCCTCTAAAGGATTAACTTAGACTGATTTTTCAAACATAAAGGTCAAAGTTTCTGATATCCCTTAAGGGGAAAGAGCATACTCCTCTACCTTATTTCCTCACCCAAACATGTAAAACACGTTAATCATCGACTTAACTTAATCAATCTAGACTCATCTTTTCTAAAGATTTTGATCCCCTAAAAGGAAATCATCATCTCATCATAGAAGAGGATTCATACTAGAGAACCACTAAGTTGCTTGCCTCCCTTGGATGCCATCTTTTAGAGGCTTCTAGGTTTCCAATTCACCCTTGGTCATGACCTCCATGTGGTGAAGAGCATAATCCCCTATTCCTCTATCTTGCACCCTATGAAGTTCACAAGCCCTAATTAGACTATGTTTCGAAAGCAAGAAAAGGACACATTGTTTTAGTGGGTTTTAAAATTGGTCTTCGACAATTGTATCTTTGACAACGTCCTGCAAACACACAGTCAATGTTTGGGAAAGTTTGTATAAAGGATTCTTCACCAAACATCCTGCAGACAACTTTTAGGCTACAAAAAAAATTGAAATGGAGATGCTTTAGAGAAAACACTTTAGTGAAAAATCATAAATAGCATACTAAAAAAATACCTCTTAATTGTGTTGTTTCAAATTTTGTGCAAAATCTTGCTCTAGTCTGTGTGAAGTCTTTCATTGACACACGCAAGAAAATGAGGTGCCACAGAAGAATATGTGCAATAGGGCACTTTTTTGCATGAGAAAGTGGAAAAAGACATGCAAAACCCTCAAATTTTCATGCAAAAATTAAATTTTCTGAGGGAAAATCTAGAAGATTGTACAGACAAGTATGATAGAATGATGAAAATATTAGAAAACTAGGCAGATGAGGCTAGAAAAAATATTTTTCTTTGCCCAACGGTGGGCACCAAAAATGTATACGTGAAAATGTGACCTCAAATGTTTTACCTACACTTCAACATGGTCATTATATGTGGGTTCATCTTGGAATAAACATGGATTCTTTTATCCAAGAGGCCCAATAATGCAACCTATTGTGCTCTCAGATCAAGATGTAGGCAACCAGACCTTTCTAGAATGAAGGATTTTATTCAAAGTATGATTATGCAATTAGTCTATATGAAATGCAAGCATTAATCTAAGAAACAAAAGATATTAAGCTAAATGTATGCATCTTTTAATCTAAATGACATTAGAATATTTAAACAAATACGAAAGCTAGAATGAGTGATTATTTCGATAGCAATTCAATACAAATCCTAATTCCAACCTCTGTAAGGAGGGATTGGGAGTCTCTTAAATAGAATCCAAGAATTCATCAATGGTCAAGATCAATTTGGATGGACGGTTAAGATCAAAGAGAAGACTCAATTAAAATGGAAACTTCCTTGTGCAAGTGAAGTTAACTAAGCTTTTCACGAGTGTGAGAACAAGTTAACTAAAGTAATTCCAATTCAAGAGATAGTTCACTCAGAGTTTCCATTTTGGAACTAAAGAGAAGATTTTGAAGATATTATTTAATTTAATAAAATGAGATATGACCTCATAAATGCCTTTTTAACTTAATTTAATAACCTCTTCAATTAATTAAAGTGGGCATAATTATTAAATTAAATATTTTTAATTTCTTAGTACATTAGCCTTAGGATATAATTTAATTTAATTAAAGTATAAACACTCCAAATTAAATTAAATCTTAATCAATAGGTTTAATGTGACTAATTCGAGTCAATAGTTTAGGAATTAAATAAGTAGCCTAACTAATGCAAATTAGGGTTTTCTACATTTGATAATTAAGTCAAGTAGCGAAAATCAGAATAAGAATTGCCTAGTAAAATAGGAATTTAGAATTGATCAAAATAGACCAAAATTGGTTAACATGATAATGAGCCAATTTTGAGGTATTGCAATACCTTGGTTTAGGAATGGGTTATGAGTTTGATCTTCTTGTGAGATTCTTACATCCAATATTAGTTATATGGTATGGTTTGGGTGTTGATGAGGCTCCTTGGTTGGGGTTTTATTGAGGAGATCATACTTACATATTTTACATCTAGAGGTGTGTAGAAGGACATGATTCAGGTTATCATTTGCATGGTTTCTCTTTGGTCTTGGTTATCTTCCTAGATGTTCATCTTCACTTACATTGGATTTGAAATTGGTTAGAGATTGTGATCACTAGTTTGTGCTCATGTATGTCATGTGAGATATGACATGGTTATTCATTTATCTCTTTCCTTTGTTGGTTGTAGAGAGCTTGGGAGAATGTTGGAGAATTTTTTATGAGGTGTTCTTGCATTGGTTTATGTGATGTGGATGTCCTTGAGACTACATGGATTCACTTCTTTGAGTTGTTGTGCGTGGATTGGTTATAGATTTGATACTATCTTTTGTAGTGGGAGCTTCTTGGTATATTTGTGGTAGGTATTGCTCTTGAGGCTTGTGATTGCAAGTTACAGATTAAATATGTTGATAATGTGAGATTCATTTGATATACATTTGGAGGTATGGATAGTTGGACGGGTTTGGCACTTGTTGTGGGTACTATTTCAACTATGGATATTTTGACAACGATGGATACATGTGATTACCTTTGGATCAGGTTTTTGTACTTGGCATTTTAGTTGGTGCACGATTTTGTGATCTTCTAATGCGATAGGTTTGGTGGTTTTCTCTTTGGATGGCTTCTAGGTGTGTTTGGTGGTAGTGGCATAATACGAGGTGAGATCATTCTTGTTTGAGATGTTGGATACTTTGATTTTGTTGTAGGTAGTAGAATGGAGCACATGGTTTACTTTGATCCATGATGGTGGATGTGTTGGGAGGGATTGTTCCCTAGTTCATTTATGTGGCTACAGATTGACCCTATGCAGTGTATGCAACAAGTAGGATATTGTTGAGATAATGGGTGTTGCACACATTGCCTAATATTGTTATATTGTATTATTATTATTTTAATGTAATGCTACACCTAGATGGACATGCAACATGTAAAGATTCTCATAGGATATACTGATGAGTTGTATTATAACATTGTGATAATATTTCATGTAATTATTTAATATTGGGGAAAATAAATTAAATGTCCAATATTAAATATGGGGTCATTGGGTTAGGTAGAAAATGCTTTATGTAATACCACTTGGTGGTTTTGTGGGAGTTGCTACTAAATAAGTAGCCACAAGGGTAGTTCTTGTATGAGAAAGATGAAAGGGATAAAGGAAAGAGTCGAGTAGGAGAAGACTTGACACGTTAGCCAAGGGAGCATTTGTGAAGGTTAGAAGCATGGCACGTGATGTGTGGATTCATGCTTGTTCATGTGGATTTCTCAATTGTGGCTATGGCTTTGAAGACTTCTATGGTTGTATTAGAATGGTTTTTTTGCTAAATAATACATAGTAATGGATGCTTTTGGAGGCTAGGTTTTTCCCCCAATAAGGGTTTCCCAAGGTATATCTTGTGTCACATTTTTGTGAGTATGTTTTCTATTCTCTTGCATGTGGATTTTAATTACATATTTGTTTTAGGTCTATTATGAGTTAAGTGGAAATGGATATGTTTTAAGTTACAAGTTTCCTTACAAATGGTATCAAAGCCACTACGTATATTTTGGGAAAGAAAAGATGGCAAAAGGGGAAGATATCCCTTTGAGGATAACCAACATTGAGTTCAACAAAATAGTGAAAGAAAAAATGGCTGAGAGTAGGGAACTCAAAGAATAAACTAGAGCAATGAAAAGAGAGATTTATAACTTGAAAGGGCAAGTATGAAGAGGATACAATGAGGATATTGAAGATGAAGAAGGAGATAACTTGGCTAACATGCCTAAAGATTAGAGGATCATGGTACCAGCCCGAAGGAAAGACAAAGGGGATTTATCTATGTTTGATAGAAATTTGGAACTTGAGGCATGTATGGAATGGTTGGAGGCTCTTGAAAACCATTTTAAAGTAGAGGAGATACCTATAAATCAGAGGGAAAAAGTGGCAAAAGCCAAGTTGAATGAACTAGCCCTTCAAAGTGAATGATGCAAAGATTGCATCAAGCTAGTAGTACAAAGAACCATTGTTTGACTAGATTAAATGTTGATGCTTCATGTGTCGGAGAGTATTTAAGATGAGAAGAGTCACTAAGGACTCTTATTAATTGGTCTTGAATAGTATCTTTAGACACTCAAGTTGATTGAATATTTGGAGCAGATGATTGGCATAATGAAGCTTTTGTCATTGATGTCAATGCGGGAGAGAAAGCATGAAATACATATCTCCTAAGTATGAACTAGGGAGAGTAGAAGTGTGCATGGGAAAGTATATCCTAAGTATGTATGGGAGAGAAGATCATCTATTGGAGGAGAGATTAATGTATGGGGGGGAGATTGAGATCTCTAGTGTATAAGAGAAATTATTATTAATGTCAATGGAGAGAAAAATTGAATAGGGGAGGAAGTTGAGAGTTGTTTAGTGTGTGAACAACTGATGTGAGTAAAAAGAGCTATAGAAAGGAATAGTATTCTAGTGATTTTTAAATTTTCCTAATGAAGAGGATTTGAAAAGATGAGAAAAATAGTAACAATAGAGTGTTGTTTTGGCATTCTTGGAACTTAGATGTCTTTCATCTATGTTGCCATCAATGCCAAGGGCAAGATTGTTAGCATGAATATTGATGGTATCCCATTCAGAGAGTATCCTAAGCATTGGAGAGCATGTAGCATGATTGATATGTTGTATTCATGACTGTTTTTGTCATTGATGAGAACATAGTATAGTTTTTGTGAAGACTGAGAGAGTAGCTGACAGAGATCTGGGTCATATAGAAATAGGTTTGATGCTTATTTGAAGCACTCTTAAGGATGTGTTCTACACTATGTCCTAATGATGTGGTTAAGTGTATGTGACATAAGTCAGAGATGTATAGAAGATATGTTTGAATTACAAAGAGTAATACAAAGATAGAGTACATGATAAGAAGTTTTTGATGATTGGATTGTATCTCCTAAAGGAGATAGAATTAGGATATGTGAAGTTACGCACTAATAGAGTGTCATGCCCAAAAATTAGGACAAAAAAAACACACCAAATTTATTTTTTGAAAAAGATTCATAATGTCATTAAGATTGATATGATAATTAGACACATGTTAAAGTATAGGTATAATAAGAAACAAATATGGGATCTCCTAAGGATGTCTTGCCATCACTATTTAAGTTTATAGTCAATGTGTATGAAAGATCATTAAATCCGAGCATTTGTTATTAAATTGATTTCGGCATTTGTATCATTATTACTTAATTTTACCACCTTTACTAATCTAAACATTTTAAGATACAATAACATTGGCTTTCAATCTAAGAACAATATGATCACTTAACATAATAAATCTAAAATTATTTTTGAGATAGATTGAATATACTAACTAACTTACCTGAGACAACATATTAACCAAAAATGCTCCACTTACCATTAAACTATATTATTCAAAGAGTAGTAATGCACATAGCTTAAATTTTCATCCTATATACTTACATTGATAAAATGACCTAACAGAATCATCGATTCACTAAACATTACACTTGATCTACATATCCTTTAAACTAGTCATTCCTTAGGCAAGGGTAGAATACACTATATATATAATTTTTTAAAAAAATTATTTATTTATTTATTTATTTTTAAAACCATCATTTACTAACATGAAATATTATCTAATAATGAAACCAACTTATCTAAATATAATGTAATCATTAAATTGTTCTAACTAGAATATACTAAATTTGGAACTTAAATCTCAACATTAAACTACACTATTAAATCAAACTAAACTAACAAAAATCCTTAATTAACACAAATCTAAACTAAAACTAATTATGATAATGGAATATACTAAGAAACCTACCAAATAAATCCTAACATATTCTCATTTAACACTTACAACAATCAAATTTTAATACTTTAGTATTCAACATGAAACACCATTTACCACTTAATTTAAATAGGTTAAACAACTAAACCCAATGCTAGCCATTAAACCTCTAAACTTAATCTAATAACAAAATCCTAAACTAATCTAATCAATCTGAACATTGAATAAAACACACTTGCTAAGTAGAGTAATGTCTATCATATAATTAAACAAACTTTATTAAATCTTTATTCTAATAACAATTTTCTTGTTTAACAATAAAAAATAAAATAATACCAACTTTAAATTTAATACAATATGATCATTTAACGTAATAAATCTAATTTAATTTAAAATGGATTAAATAAAATAATTAACTTATTTTTGACAACTTAAATTGATAATAATACTAACTTTTCTAGAAATAGTCTGACGTTAAATTATACAAACAAAAAAAATAGGATAACAATTACAACTTTAATATATCAACTACATTTAAACACAACCCTTAAAAAATTAATAGCAACAACATATTCTAATATTAAAAAACATATAAATTTATATTATTTAAACAAATTAAACTAACCAAAAAATAAATCTACAAAAAAAAAAAGAAAACTACAATATAAAACTTTATTTAAACACTATCCTATATTGTCCACCTTAAATTTAAAAGTAACTCTTAATACAACATTACTAACTATGTGCTAAGAACCAACCCCAAACCCCACCTAGACAACCCACCTACCCATCAAATCACCTACGACCCCCTTCCTGCACATGTTTTCCAACTTGGTCGCATGGCTCCAAGTGCTAACCAAGTGTGGGGGATGGTAGTGTGTGGGGTTCCTAAGCAAATGCTTTGCTAGGCCTAATTTTTGCATGGGTAACAGGGCATTAAAGAGGGGTGTTGACAGACTAAGCACTCATGAAAGACATTAACTTATTTCTTCCTCATTTTTTTAAAAAGATACTAATCCGTCCCAAAATAGATCTGACGCTTGGCAGGGGAAAGTACTTGAAGGGAGATGGATTTGATAGAAAGTAATAGGGGTCATGTAGGTATAATGAGTGTATAAAGTTTAGTAGGTCATTTTAGATTTGAAAAGTGTAGGATAGGATTGACTTAGAACTTAGATATTTGTTTTTATATAAATATATGTATATATAATTTTTAATTTTTTTTCTTAGAATTTTAAATTTATAATAAGAGCTCATAGAGAATATTCTCTGTCACAACATGGGAATAAATTCTTTTTCCATATAAAATTCAGAGAGGTTTTTAGCTCCTGGGAGAGTATTTTTTTGTTTTGTTTCTAAGTGTGCAATTTTTCTAACTTGCCTAATTCTTCAAGTGGCATACTCTTGTGCCTCATAGGTTTTCATGACAAGGAGGTTTATATCATCTTCCTTTCAAATTGAATTCACCAATTATTTAGTTAAGCAAAAAGGTTAAATAATTTTGTTTTGTCAACAATGTGAGATTAATTGTTTTCCCAATAACACCATATGGATTGCAGTTCTAACATAACATACTTTCTCCCATGACATATTTGAACTTGAAAGTTACATAATTGATCATCACCATTTTATCCACTCATCAATGTACATATGCAAGAACTGAAATAACATAAGATACAATGCAAGAAGGTTTCTCAATCTTTTCTCTTATATTAATCAACCTAGTTCAAGGCTCCATCGGGAAAGAACCAGTAAGAAAACTTGACATCCTTGCCACTACATCAAATTTAAATACATTTTTACATAATGTTACAATACAATTAGAATTCTCTTCTAGGTCCTTCACAAGGGATCATTTCCAATATCTTCAATGCATCAAGGGAATCATGGAGAAAATGAGAACTGGCCTAGAGGTAAAACAACATAATATGAAGAACAATTCAAGCATGCATCCCCATCCCGATTTTGCACAATAGGTTCAATATTGAACCAGACTAGGGGGGAGGTGTATTTTCTCAATAGGAGATGTCAATCACCATAACATAAGATAGCCCTTTTGAGACTAAAACTCAAGAATTTATGTTCTTCTTCAAATGCCCTTTCGAGGCCAAAACTTGAGAACTTATGTTCTTCTACAAATGCCCTTTTGAGGCCAAAACAACAAAGATTTTCATTCCTTCTCTTCTTCAAGAATTCAAATTTTCAAAACATGGTATGTGATGACAAGCAGGGGCCCATAACACCCTACCCTCTTTCCCTCTTCTCATCATGAGAAGAGAATCTACACTATTGAGTTCCAACTAAGGCCCTTCCCCCATACATGGCCACTTCTTCCCTATCCAAGGGTGAGTAATGCCAAAAAAACCCCATACAATCCCCTCAAACTTCAAAGAAAAACACAAGGACATCCAAGAAACATGATTCAATCCCTCCCAAGCAAACTCAACACAGATACAAGCATATAATGAACAAAACAATGACTTATGCATGAATCAAAGCATGAACAATAAGAACAACATGAACAAAAGAGGTGAAGAATCCTACCTCCATAACAAGGTTATGCCCAAATGAACCAGTTTGAGATGAGCTTTTCCTTCCTTCCTTCAATCTTCCAAAACTCCTCTCTAAAACTAGAGATTGGGTAACAACCAAAAATTTTCCAAAGATGCCTCTAATATGATCCTAACTCAACTGGACATTAGGTAAACTTCAAGGTGGAGTCAAGGTTACCAACTCAAGAAAGAAGCAATCAATTTTTGCACTAAAGCAAAAATAAACTTTTTGAGTGACTATAAAAGTCAACCAAAGGGGCTAAGGGGGTGGAAAATGTCCCCGACCCATACTCATACCCCTTGAGTACTTAATTTTCATGATTTTAGGCTTTTAGGATTAATTGGAGGCCTATCAAAAGCTAGGAATATTTTAGGACTTACCAACAACCTTCAAAAAAAATAAGCAGATAACTCACTAATCCTGATTAGGGTAATTAACCTTGATTACTCACTAATTAGCAAAAAGGTCACTAACCTAGTTCAACTTAGATCTTTAGGTTACTTGATTAACCCAAACTATAATTTGGAAATGCATATACAATTCACGAGTGTTAATTGACACAATAAAAACACTATTATGAAACATTAACATTTAAAGATTATAGAATGATACATTCATTCAATCTATGACACAAATAAAATATGAACAATGGGGTTTGCATCTTTCATCAGATTCAACCTTGGTTTCCACAATTGGTACATAGGGTTCAATTTTGTCTCTTCGTTAAAATTTTTTTTGGCTAAAATGTCATGTACACTCATTGTACACATCAGTAGGTCAATAAAATCACATGCATATATGTATATAACATATTCAGGGAAATTACATAAATTAAAACATCCATCCTTCAAATAAATTAATTGTTTAATTTATTGTTGCTCACATTTAATCATCTAAAATCACGTAATCAATATAACATACTTATTCATTAATTCAGATTAAAGTACCAAAATAATCATCGTTAGGCATGCATATACCTAATCATCATAACAACACCAATTAAAGAATACTGAACTATCTGAAGGATAAAACTTAATCATCAAGGTATCAAATCAACATCCTCATTATTAGATGAAAACACTTCATACCATCATTAGTAAAAATTAATATTTTAAATAGTGGGGATGGTGTGATGATGTAGTAGTTCTTGAATCACTAAGTAGCTAAAACATGAATGAAATAGCTAATCTTAGTTTCTTTTAGGACAATCACAATATAAGCATTACTTTATATCCATTTCAATCTCCTATGACAATTTTAACAGAGAATTCATATTTGATAGTTTCATACAAGGAGGATCCTTACATAGAGAATATTTTGATCATGACATTAGTGAGTGTACAAAATTTGGAGTCCCATATGTTAGAATTTGTAAAGATTGTGAGCTGACAGTATTATGCAATTGTGAATTATTAATTATCTTAATGTGGTCCTATTATAATTAATTAGGAAAGCCTCAAGAGCACCTCAAGGAATTGTTTTAAGAACAAGGTATAGAGGAAGGATATTTTTTTTTTTTTTAAGTGTGTGTTAGATGCATTGTGGTTGTGTAAGTGTGAACAAGAGTAGAGTATTTCAAAAATGTGAGTAAGCAATCTAAAGGGATCATTAGATGTGAAGTTGGTGATATGGTATCGAGATCAGAAGGAGAAGAAGTTTGGTTGATAAGATAGGAGAAGAGGGAGGAAAATTTTGGTTCATTTCTATTATTCTATAAAGAATAATATAGAAATCGTTTGGACAATGGGTTCATTAGTTTTTTCCTTGAAGATATTTGGATAGTGGGTTCATCTGCCTTCTACAACTCCTAACAAGATTGGAATCTCACATCCCACTAAGGTTTTCCCTCTGATCAAGGGTTTTCCTAGTCAACAGATTTGGTGTTATTGTGTATGATTATCTTGTTATGGTTGCTGATTATATTGCTGATATGGTTAAGGTGTAATAATTTTGATAATTGGTGTAATAGTTAGATAACTGATTAACCCTCCCCCCACCCCCTCAGTTATATTGGTGGACTTTATATTCTAACAAGAATGTTTCAAATAGAAAGAGGGAAAAGGAAAATAGAAAAAGAATATTATAAATTATGGAATACACCATTAGATGGGAAGGATCCATTTGAGGAATGCAGTTACTCAAAGATGAACAAGATCAAGGATTATCTAGTCATTACTAAAGAAAATCTCATACCAATTGAAGTAGAAATATTCATCAATATACTGTTGGTAGTAAGCATAAAGGACTCTAAAAACAAAAAGGAAAATGATAATACCTATTAGCCCTAATTTTCACTATCCCAAATTTTGAAAATTTATTGTGAAAATATTTAGAAATATGTTATAAAGTTAGGGTTTGTCATATATTTGTTATCAGTTTTCTAGTAAAAACCCTAACCTACTAAATTTTTCCCTTGTATAGGTTATTTTGATGCCCTAGGGATTATGTCTTTACTTGATCATTGAGAAATTTTCCTTAAATCCACAATCAATTTTGACCTTTACCCTAGGTTTTATGTTAAACTAACAGATTGAATGTTGATTTTAAAATTTTCCATCTTTTGTTATGATCTTATGATCAGGGTTTTAAGCATCTACTTGTAATTCTAAGTTTTCCCTCTCCCAATGTTATGAACTAAATGCTAGTGAAGGACCGTAAAGGTAAATGTTGGGGTCTCCCAATGTTACAATATCTAATGTAATCTTAACATCATGAAATGTTTTTATGAAGGTTTTGATCTAATGGTTGTCCCTGTAGCATATCATCATAATTTCTTTATGGTGAATAAGAAGTGATATGATCTTATAATGAGTTGAAAATCATATTAGTGTAAAAGCTTTAAAGTGAGTTTTTAAAGCTATGAAGGTAAGGAGATCATAAGATCATAAGATAGGAAATGTTGAAGTTATATGAATTACGATGCTACTAGGTGGTGCCAGGCACATAGGCATAAAGAAATTGAATACATGGCAATTGAAGTCTCCCAAAGATACAAAAAAAAAGGGATCATAAGATCGCAAGGAGAAAACATCAAGAATTTCAAAGTTAAAAAGCAGTGCCAAGTGTATGGTTGTAAGGGTTAAGGAAAAAAGAATCTTAGAGTTTTTGAAGCTATGATAAAGAAGGGCCATAGTTAGCTTGTGATTGGGACATAAAGGAAATGGTTAAGAGAAAACTTTTGAAGTTGCAAAGAAACTTAGATAACAATGATCAAGAGATCATAAAGCTAGAAAATGAAAGGTTTGATGTTATGCCAAGCTATGATCGTAAGATCATAATAATTTATGTGTATTGAATTGATTCTTCAAAAGGGTTTATAAAGTGCTAAGTATAAGTTCATGGCTCTAAAAGAAGACATTGAATTCAAGGGTTTTGATCTTGTGATATTCTATTATTCATGAGATCATAAGAAGCTTAAGAGGGCTTTTTGAAGATATGAAGCATGGTCAATCGTAAGATCATAAAGGTCAAAATTATTTCCTAAGGAGATACAAAGGGTTTGAAATTCATAGTGAATCATAAAGCCCTAAAATAAGACATGAAAGATATTTTTTCCCTTTTCTAAGCTAGAAAAATGACAAAAGTTATCAACCAATGAAATTTGAGGAAAGTACAGAGAATGCAAATTTTGATAGTTATGTCGATGCTCCCCTAAGGTGATAAAAAAAATTGAGTTCAAAAGGCTCATGCATGTAGGAATTCAATGCATAGAAATGGTTGATGAGGTGTGAATGACATAAAGCCATGCTCTAGGCTAGTAATAGATTACCATTTGTCAAAAGAGAAGATTTTCAATAGTTGCAAAGTTTTTAGTGTGAAGGATTTATAGTTCTCAGTGCTAATTTTAGAGTTTTTCTGGATTCCTAATTATTACTCAAGATGTCAGACAAATAAGTTGAAGAGACTCAAGCTAAAGACATGGGAGTTATGGAGACTTCTACTTCCAAAGGAGTAAAACCCCAATAGAAGAAACCCAATAAATATGTAGATGAATGGATAAAGTTATTTGTAGACTCCTTGAACACCATCTCTATAAATGGTCATGACTTTAGAAACTTGTATGCTTTCTACAGAGATGCTATTTTCCCTAGTCTCAATGGGTATGAACTTTTCAGATATTTCTATAACAATAGGTTTGAAATTATTCCTATATGTAATCCATGGAAGAAGAATCTAATAAAGTGCATCTTTCCAGAAGTCCTATAATCCAACCAAGAAATCATTTCATAGACATGATTGGACCATTATATGCACACTAGATTGTGCTTCTTTCATTTAAACCTTTGGATTAGATGGTGTGATGAGCCAACTACTAGGCCTAGTTGAACTTCAAGGGAAGTTTGAGAGGAATACCAAGGCTTACACTGGGAAAACCATGATGCAAAACATCACAATGGACCTCAAGAAAGTTAGGGATTATCCCAAACAAATAGATAAGAAGATGCCCTTGGATTAATTGAATAATTATTTTGTGAAGCCAGTATATGGTGTCCACAAGGTGATAGGAAAATATGGGTTTGATGTGGTATATGGGGTAGAATACATTGTGGCCAGAGATGTACACGATGCATATCATGGTGAATAATATAGTTATGTAGATTATATCCTAGAGATGATTAAATAATGCATTAGGTTGGTATAAAAAGGATATTAGCATGAATGTTGATGATACTACTTTAGGGAGTATCCTAAGCATTGGAGAGTATTGACATGTTGCATTCATGACTATGTTTTTCATTGATGTCAACATAGCATGGTTTCTATAAAGACTGGCTAAGTAGAAGACAGAGATCTTGATGGTATAGGAAATAATTTGATTTTTTGGTTATACACAATTATAGACAATTTTGGTATAGTGTCCTGGTGACATGGTCAAATGTGCAGAGTCTGAGTTGAAGATGTATAGAAGATGTACCTAATTTACAAAGAGTAGTTTAAAGATAGAGTATTAGGAAAGTAATTGTTGATGTTTTTTAGCTATCTTACTTTTGAGATGTAATGAAGAGATGCATAGTCAAGTAGTGATAGAGGAAAGTCAGTTGATGATGCCAACGAGTGCGCAAGCCCTAGTATCACACGTGTGAATTTCTGTATAGACTGTGAGCCAACAATGCTATTTTAATTGTAATTAATTAATTATCTTATTATAATTAATTGGGAAAGCCTCAAGGCCAACTCAAGGAATTATTATGAAGATATGGTGTAAAGGAAATATGTTTTCCTTGTTTATAATGTGGCATAGAAGTATTTTGATCATTTTTGAAGTGTGAAGTGTGAAAAGGAGAAGAGTGCTTACTAAATGTGTGTAAGTGATCCAAGGGATTATTGGATGCAAAATTTGTGATCTAGTTACAAGATCAAAAGGTGTAGAGGTTTTAGTTGACAAGATAGAGAAAGAGGAAGGAATAGTATAGTACCATTCTATTATTCTTGAAGGAATAATATAGAGACCATTTGGACAATGGGTTCATTGGTCTTGGCCTTGAAGCTATTTGGGTAGTGGGTCTAGCTATCTTCCATAACTCCTAACAGGATTGGAATCTCCTAATAGGGATTCAAAGTCTCCTACCAAGGACTCATATGTATTGAATGTATTCATAGACTCCTAACAAGATCCATCCTCTAACAAGGAACATTTATATTAGTGCATCATCTTGTGGGTACCATCCCCATTGGGGTTTTCCCTCTGATCAAAAGTTTCTCTAGTTAATATATCTGGTGTTATTGTGTATGAGTATCTTGTTGTGGCTTCAATTTATACTACTCATATGGTTAAGTTTTTTTAAGGTTGATATTGTACAACTGATTCACCCACCATGCCCCCCCCCCCCCCCCCCCCCCAACTCTCAATTATATCAGTGGACTATATATTATAATAGTGGAGAGATGGAAAATTTCAAATTCCACCATTATTCATTGTTGATGCACTTGATTTTGTATAGGAATGTGGGGTATATTGGCCCAAATTTTATTGATCATAAACTTGATGGAAATAGAGAGCTACCAGTCTAGCTATGGACATGGGTATGGGATAGATTCTATCACTACTCTAATTTTGTTTCTTTTTTTCATTAACTTTAGTTCTTTGATTATGAAAATGATAGACCCTAGTTTCTTTAGGGTTCTAGAGATTTTGAAAATTTTATTGAGACCAACCACTCTTCCTGAGAATAAGAAGTTAGACCACAATTGGGGTGATATTTTCTTGTTTCCAACCTTTTCCCTTATGAGAGTCTATGGTTGCCCCCAACCACCCCATATCCTACCAAAATGCATACACCCTAGATTGGCCAACATTGAATACATGTCATAATTGTTCATGGTAAACAGGGAATACCCGAGGCCTAAAGTGCATAAGGGAATTTTTGTGTGTATATGCTTTAGAATAGGAGACTTTTCAATTGGAAAAGAATCCTTATATCAAATTCATTCTTTCCTCTACCATTTTATTCTATCCACTACACCTTATAGGGTATGACCCGAAGGGCTATATGAAGAATACCTTAAAAGAGATCAGGGGATAAATATTGCCAAATACTAGGGAATCTCCCCAAGGATACCTAATTACGAATATTATAGTTGTTAAAAAAAATTGATCAATTGTATATTGTCTTTGATGTTACACAAAATGTCATATCTTTGCCAGTCAGTGTATGTCAAGCTCAGTTAGGTGACGAGGATAGTTTCCTATGTCTGCTGAGAATTCCAGTGTTTGCCAAGTTTAAAATATAATGTCTAGCGTGTTCACTTAGGCACCAAAGTGAAGTTCACAAAAGTAAACTATTAACCAAGCTCACTCAATTAACAAAGGAAAGTTTGATGGAACTAGTGTTAATTAAGATCACTTGATTACCAAAGGAAGTTTATAAAGTCACAATGTTAACCAAGTTTACTTGGTTAACATAGGAAAATCATTTCAAATTTAGTGTCTACCAAGATGGGTCGGCTAACAAATGATTTTCTTGTTTTGGCATATTGAGAATAGATTTGTTTGTCGGTTCTATCCAACTGAAAAGATGAAGAATTATTATTATAATTTATATTCAAGATGACTTGACAATGTATATGATATAAGTATAAGGTCAAGTTGAGAATTGAAGATAAGGGAGAATGTGTGGAAGATAAGAAGATGCTTAGAGAAAGTGAATTGGAAGGATAAGTAGAATATCCTTGTTGGACTGCAAAGATTAATCTAATAAGGAAGGACCAAGTATTCAAGCCAAAATTTAGATTTGAAATCAGTAATACAATTGCATTAGCAATCATATCATTTCATTGTTACTCTCTAACCATTGTAGTAGTGAACTAAATATCTTAACAAAGTTATCCTAATAGCTATTTTCCAAATCCTCTAATAAGGTGGCATTTCTAGATTGAAGTTTCTAAAGACCTCTAACAAGGCCACTACTAACAGGATGATTAAATCCTCTAAGAGGTTCACACCTAATAGTGTTTTTTTAAACCTTTAACAAGGTTAGTTCCTCACAAGGCTCACTTTAAAAGAGTGAAAAATAGTAACTAGTTGCAATTAGTGGTTTTTCTCAAATTGGATTTCCATGTTAAATCTTGGTGTCACTTGTGTTCATGTTATTTGTTTTATTTGTATGCAACTAAGTTAATTAAGGTTAATCACACTTAAATTTTACGATCTTCATGTTCAATATTATTTGAGTTATAGTTAATATTATAGTGCTTATTGAGTTACACATACTGTTATTGTTAATCGAGTGCATGTGTGTTAACCGAGTAACAATAGTTTTTATTGAGTTTATGTTTTGTACTAATGTCTAAGGGATCTCGGATTTATTTTTGTAGTAACTAATTCACCCATCCCCTCTCAGTTGCTCCTCTTATATTTCCAACAATTATTATTAGAGATTTTGGTGCTTGCAGAAAAGGTTTCAAGGACCTAAGCTAAAGATCACGATCTCTTACAAAAGAGAGATTCCCAAGTTGGACAAAGATAACTTCGATGTATGGTAGGAACTTATGAAGCTACATCTAGAAACCATCAAAGATTCAAGTCTAAAATATTTGAATACCTAGTATAAGGCTCCTACTAGAACTTTGACTATGGAGGAGATTGCTAAAAAGAAGAATCATAACTTTATGATGATTGACATTGCATTTGCTCTTAACTATGCTAAATTTGATGAACTCAAAAGGTGTCTTACTACTCATGATATGTGTATTAAGCTAAAAGATATCTATGGAGGTGATGATAATGTAAGAAGAGCCAAGGAAACAATATTGAGAGGTCAGTTCAATCAGATGAAGATGAGATAAGATAAAAACATTGCAAAATATGTTGAGAGAATCAAAGCTAGTGTAAGTGGAATCAAAGCCTCTAGAGGGACAATTGATGACAAGATAGTGGTCAGCAAGGTACTTAGAACCCTTCTTCCTATCTATGCAATTAGAGAGTCAGCTATTCAAGAGATGAGATATGATCCCAACAATAAGATAACCTTAGATGTTCTAGTGGGAAGGTTGATAGAATTTGAGATAGATAACTATGATAATTATGTTTGTAGTCTAGCAATCTTGAGTTTGCATTTGAAGCCAAGTTGTCACTCAAGAAGAGAGCTACAAAGTCTAGAGGATAACAATCTAGAAGTGAAGAGGAATATAGTTTTGATAGTGATCTTGAAGCCATTGAGGCACTACTTGCAAGAAGATATCCCAAAGGAAAAAAAAACTACAAAGGTAAAGTTCCTCTAATTTATTTTTCTTGTGAATAAGTTGGTCACATTGTTGCAAGGTGTCCAAACAGAGAAGACATAGAAGAAAATAGGAATAGAAAGTACAAAGGCAAAAAGGATTTCAAAAACTACAAGAACTACAAGGATAAAGGAAAGAAGCCTTGTTTCATGGTAAATATTTTGATAGTATTGATGATGATGAAATGGTTTACATTGTTGTATAAGATGAATCAGTTAATGAAGATAAGATGGCACTTATTTATCATGTTATGAAAAAAGATATATGGATTATTGATAGTGATTTTTCTTGTCATATGACTAGTGATCAAACAAGGTTTGAACATATGGAACACTATGGTGGTGGAAGTGTAAGATTTGGAAACAATGAATCATGTTGCATAAAAGGAAAAGGTTGTATTTCTCTAACCAATAAAATCATATGTGACAATGTGTATTAGGTTGAAGGACTAAAGCATAATTTACTAAGTGTGGCATAGTTGAAAAACATTGGATTCAAGGTAGAATTCATGAATGGGAAGGCCAAGTTGCTAGGATTAAAAGGAAATATAGTTGGGTCTGGTAATCAAAAAAAAGGTAACTTATTCTTCCTAGATCTAAGTGAGAGTTCATGTTTCATTTCTCAAGTAGAAGAAATCTAGTTATGGAATAAAAGATTATTTCATGTGAACTTTGATAACCTGACCAAGATAAGAAACAAAAAAGAGTGAGAGGTATTCCTAGTTTAAGGAAACCTAACATGGGTATGTGCAAGAATTGTGAAATTGGTAAGATGGAAAAGACAAGTTTCAAGAGAAAGAACTATCATTCTGAAGAAGTCTTGGAGCTGGTTCGTACTAACCTTTGTGGACCTATTGGCATAGAGAGATACAATAGAGATAAGTATTTCATTTTATTTGTTGATTATTATTCTAGGATGACAACAAATAATGTATCTCAAAGATAAGATTGAATCTTTTCAAAAGTTCAAATGGTATCTGGCTAAAGTTGAGAATGAAGCAAGAATGAAACTAAAGTGTTTAAGGTGAGCTAGAGGAGGAGAATTCAGTTCTAATGAATTCAATGAATTATGCACTAAAAGAGGAATAAAAAAGACAAGTATATGCCCCTAGTACACCTCAATAGAATGGTATAGTAGAAAGAAGGAAGAAATCAATCATGGATTATGTAAGAATCCTGATGATAGAAAAGAATGTTGCAATCAAATACTAGAAGGAAGAAATTAGTATAGTAGTTCATACCTTAAACATGGTGAAATTGAGGGAAGACTCAAATTGGACTCCTTATGAACTTTGGTATGGCTACAAACTTTTTTGGTAGCGAATGTTATATCTTGAAGGAGATTAGGAAAGGTAAATTTGATGTCAAAAGTGATGAAGGCATATTCCTAGGATACTCCAGCATAAATAAAGCATACAAATGTTTGGATCCAAACAATCACAAGTTCATAGAAAGTGCACATGTAAAGATTGACGAGTTTGCAAAAAAGAGTGAAGAAGAGAGAAATAAAGAACTTGAAGACTACAAAAATTTTATTTACTTTGAACCTAATACATTACCTAATCCAATTGGAAGTTAGTAGACTTTACCTACTGAATCCCAAAAATCTCTAGAAGTACCTGAGTTGTAGCTTGTGCAACTTGAGTCACATTCTGAAGGACCTAAGTCACAATTAGAAGCTATTAAGAAGAAGCCACTACAACCCGAGTCTAAGTCTGAAGGACCTAAGTCATAGACAGTGGGACCCAAGCATGATGTAGAAGATCATGGTGAGGTAAGTGGAATAAGTTCTACCTCCAAGTTCAGAATAAAATCAAGGAAAAGGTCTGTAGATATTAACATGATATAAAATCCTCAAATTTTTTAATTTCCATTTTGAACAAGATTGAGAAATGAAATAGAACTTTTTTTGTATGTATCTCATTAAGAACCTTAGTCTTTATTCTAATAAAGGTGAGTTAATAAGAGAAGTCATTCAAATAACTATATGTTATAAGATAACATAAAACTTAATAGTGCATCTATAAATAGGTACTCCATTAAGAAGGAAAATATTTCAACATGGATCAAAACTAATAATTTACTTAAGAACAAGCTACAACTATACTCTATAACTTCTTCAAAAAAGACCAATAAGGATTAGTTAATTATATCTACAAATCAAAGATGTCATGACATCATAAATCAATATCAAATATACAATAGTTTCAATTCAATAATTAATTATCCTAAGTCCTCAACTCATAAGTTATTACAACATTAACATAATTAAGCAATTGGTTAAGGACCTGTCAAAAACTATCATGCATATATAAAAAATAATCGAATTTCTATGTCATAAAATTAAATAAATGAGACTCCTTAACTTCATACCCAAACAAGTTTAATGAGTTTCTCTAAAAGAAATATTAAATAATATGGAGAATTTGTCTAAGTCACTAAAATTATTCGTCAATTTAAATAAATCAAAACATAAAAAGAATTTATTTTTTTAAAAATAGATAGGAAAAAAAGTTTCAGGTAAAAGCATAAAATATGGTTCATGATAAGCTGAAATACTAATCTTTTCATTTTCATCTTACATTCATTTATGTTATGGTGTGTAACTATGATCTTGGCTAGAATAAGTTGTTCTTTTTGTAGAGTACTCATCACTTAGGAAGAGGAAGGAATTGACATACAACTCAAAACCCTTATAAAGAAACAAAGCTATGAGACAACTTCATATCAAAATAGAGCAAAGTAGTGACATCAATAAATGACATTACAAGAAATGAAAAACTATGCATACAAAGAGGACCACTAAATGCATAAAGGAAGATCCTACAAAAGATGATGTAAAATATGTTGTAGAATGAATAATTATGCAAAGAAACCAATAAGTTGAATCAACATAAGGGAGGGTATGGCCTCTCAAATTCCTTTGTAAAAAAAATAAGGTATATGTGTTATATGTATATAGGACATGAAATGTCTTGGGCTATACTGGGGGTTTTCTTCCCCATTCTTTTCCACCCATTGCCTGCACTCTAAACTAGGAAAAACATTTGTAAATAATTTTAATATAATATATGTAGGAAACTATATCTTTCACATACATACATACATACATACATACATACGTACATACATACATGTGTGTGTGTGTGTGTGTGTGTGTGTGTGTGTGTGTGTAAAGTATTGTTATTTAAAAAGAACTTCTAAACTAAAAAAATTGTTAAAATCAAATAATTATAATTACACCAAGTTTGACTTAAGCAATTCTAACTAATATTAATTCCAAGCTTAGACTTTTAAATTTTATAAATTTTAACCTCTTTATTTAATTAATTCTTGACTAATTAAATATATTATAACTACATTTCCTTCATGAAACTTTCCATTTAAATTATTCATTCAATTGATTTTATTTGTTGTCTAATTACACTTGAAGCCACAAATTAGACTACATACTCAAAATTCAAAAGAAACTCGACAACTAGGCAAAGTATAAAAATCAAACTCAAGGCTTAAGTTCTTGAATTCATGTCACCTTGACCAATTCAGAAGGGTAGAGTAACCATATACTTTCCCTTTACCATATGATAAAGTAGGCTTGGGGTTATGATTTGGACTTGAAAACTATCTCCCCTCTTTTACTATTGAGATATTGTGATACGACACATTCATCTTGGTAGTTCAAGGAAGTTGATGCTTGGTACCTACAACTTACATAAAAAATGAGCATATATATATATAAACATGCAATGGCAAGGATTGCTACATCATGTAGATCCCAACTCACAAGTAACTACAACTCCCTCCCTCAACTGCATTAGATAAGTCAATCAAAAGTAAAAAGAACGTGTACACAATACACATGCAAGTATGTGGTAAGTATCCATAATCTATATAAAACATAATCATGAATCTAATTGTAATAATTATATCAAATAATTTAAACAACATCAAATTAATACCTATGGATCACAATAACATGTGAACTATCTCAAGTACAAAGTAGCTTAGCAAATATATGACCATATTATGAAGATAGTATCAACCAACCAAGTAACCAAGTATCACTAGATCAAATAAGATAACATGAAAACTAGCTTGAAAGTGTTTAACAATAAAAGTGAAAGAAAAATGGGGTAGTCACTAAAATTAGACCATGAAACTCATGCAGACTCCTAGAAAGTCAGTGGAGAAAGGAAAAGATATAGCTTGCACACTAGAGAATACTTTGCAAACCTTACTAGCTAGTCCCATCATTGGAGGAGAAATCACAAAACTAATGAAGGAATACATGGTTGCAAAAATCTTTATTCAGTTGTCAGCTTTTGCATTCACCAAGGCCATGGAGAAATTTAAGAAGAATAGATTAAACACACAAAGGGTATTGGAATTGGCATTTGAAAAACTTCAGAAGGTATTACCATATGTAGTTCAGTTCACTATATAGGACATGGAAAAAAATTTGGAGAAGGTAATAGAGGAATTATGATATTCATTATTCTATATTAGAAGAATAAATGAGAGTTAATATTCAAGCAAACCATGAAGCAACACTTTTTAATCAAGTATGTGAAAGTATCAAGAATGATTTAATAATCATAGATGTGTATAGAAGATATAAAAGGAAAGAAGCTATACATTGAATTTACAATACACAAATGTACAATAGATTTAACTAAGTCCATTAGAGAAAGAGGGGAAGAACTAGAAAAGTTGGTAGATGAACTCAAGGATAATGAATCAAACATTATTGATATCGATAAAAGAATCAATCAAGCTTATGATGGGTTGTAAATTTTGAAACAGGACAAAAATAAAGATTGATTAAGAGATTCAACTTATTTAGAGACCATTTGACACTCAAGATTGACTTATTGTAGAAGTAGTTAGATACAATAGTTAGTGCTAAAAGGTCTTATGAGAACTTTGCCTCAATGGATCTTAATGGAGAAAAAGTTGCAGCATATGAAATTTGTGCAGTGATTCATGTTGGAGAATAAGTGAACGCCACTTGGGACACATAATTTTAAACATTGAAAAGGAACTATTCTGATTGTATGAGATTAATACCTTGATGTATAACTTTTTTGGAAACTCAAAATTTTGATTTGTACATAATTTTGACTCACCTTTGTCATTGAAGTCAAAGGGGGAGTATATAGTCAATAAAAAATAGCGAGTAAATAGTCAATGAAAGTTTTGTAAAGGATAAGTTTTATAAGAAGAAGAAAGTACAGATTAAAGGGGAGCATATTTATGTATAAAAAATATTTAGAGGGGGAGCACATAATTAGTGGTAATATAGACGAAGTATAACACTTAGCCAAATTTTTACTATGTTTCCATCAATGCCAAAGGGGGAGATTGTTGGCAATTTGGCTAGTATAACTTGATAGGTATCATAATTTATAACAACATATTATTAGGAAAGTTCATTGAATGAAGAAATCAAGTTAAGAATTGGGATACTTGAAAGTTGTCTAAGAATGAACCACAAACTTAGTGCACAAGAAGACTATTATGTTCAACAAGGCTTTTATGAGAGAAGATATAAGGTTGCAAGATTAAAAGAAGCTAGTTTGAACATTATAGAAGTTATGTTCAAAGCCACTAAACTCTATGTTGAGTTTCACAAATGTTTTGGTTTGATTTGTTGAAGGTAGTTTTACATCATAGAAACAAAACAGTCAATCATGTTTTGGCATTTTGGTCAAGAAACTATTTTGAATTTTCAAAACAAGAACTTGACTAGGTAGGGTAGACATCCTAGATGTAAAGACTAACATGATAGATTTTAATTTTGAGATTTGGGAAATGTGTGAAGAAGTTCAAGGGTGACAATTTAAAGATTTTGGTATGAAGGAAGGAATCTTTTTATTAAGTGAAGTATGAAATTGTATTGTAATGATATATTGTTAAATGAGCACTTTGATGGTATGGTATGTATGCAACTTTGATAGTTATAGTAGATTAGAGAATTTGTATGAAACTTTTGAAGCAAGGAGATATAAGGACTAATTAGATATTGAAGATATCAACACAATCAAGTTTTTTGCATTTATCTATACTCTTTGTAAAGTTGTATGAGTAGAAAACTCAACCTTTTGTATTTTACTTACAACTCCCAATAGGGTTGAGACTTCTAACAAGGTCTAGTCCTCTAATTAGGACATCAACACTATATGCATGTGATAGACTCCTAACAGGGTCAACATTTTTTATAAGATACTTTTGATTAGTTGATCATTTTGTCGGTACCATCCCCATCAAAGTTTTTCCTTAGCCAAAGTTTCCCTAGTTAACAAAATATGGTGTTATGAGTTTCTTTATGTTGTGCATGGTACTACTTTTTAGTTTACTCATATATGCAAGTTTAAGGTTTGTAATTGATATCCATTGCTTGGTAGAAAGTTTTTTAAAGTACATAACTAATTCACCTCCAGTTATATTGGTGGATTTTACTTTCTAACAATTGACACATAGATGTTGTAATTAGTTCTATTAACCAAATCAATTGAATCAACTAAGAAGTCACTGAGCTAAAAAATTTGAAATGGATTCTCAAATGCAATATGAATGATTTAATGATTTGAAGCTAGACTTTTTGACTTTTAAGAAATGCTAAAAAATATGAATACTAGTTTAAATATTCAACAATATGTATAAAATCATCTAAGGACCTATTTTTTATCAATTTTTTACAAAGAATAAAAAATGAAATATATTAAATATATATAAGCTAGGTGTGAATAAGCACCACGGTGTAGCTATTTGATCAGAGATTTCATTCGATTTAATGATGTAGGTTTTCAATATAGATTAGAAAAAAATGGCCATTGGGAAAATCAGCATTCTCTAGCTAACTTGATGGCTGAAATCTCACCTCGGTATACTATTTCAAGAGAAGAAATTTCATTAATACAACTTATTGATTTACTAGACTACAATGGAGCCACGTTGAACAAAAGGATTGCATCAGTGTTCTCCAAGTGAACAAATTATTAAATAGAGTACCATATTGTTCTAGCTTCTAGCAAAGAGAGTACTAAGGAATCCTGGCTTTGTCTACTAACTGATCAAACATATGAATCTTATCAGGAGACAATTGCTCTTTATCCACTTCCTACCTTACATATGATCTTAGATTCATTTGGTTAAACAATCTGCAACACCATTCCACTTCTTAGAAATGTGTTGGGAAGTAACTGAATCTAACTGAAGAATCTATTTAAGGTTCTCTTTTCTTCATGATTATTTTATTTTTGTTTTAAGAATTTTAAGATTTATGAAACTTAAAATCTACAACGATAACAAGTTTGACCTAATAGTTTAAACAAGTTTTTATATAACAAAAAACATAGATTCTAGAATCAATTATACGATTTTATATCTTATACATTTCAGATTAAATTCTATAATCTACTATAAAGATAAATAAAATTTATTTTTAGAAACACTATAAAAATAAATTTCCATGACTAATTTTAAAAACTATGCATATTATATATCTAGATTCTACATGATATAATATTTTTAAAGAATAATTTACAAAATTATTAAGAAATGTAAAAACTAAGTCTTCACTTGATGCTTCTATAAAAAAATTGCTTTAGTAGATACATATTTTTAAGCATTTAGTTTTTAATTTTCTAAATAATAATCTAATGTTCTTATCGGGTGCTTGTTAATAAGGGTAGTAATTACTAGACTACTGAGGTAAGGCAACCTTGAAATTATTTTAAAAATATTGAAAGCTAATGTATTGACTAGCACTTGTTGCCTAAGTTTTAATGGGCATGTCAATAGGGGCATTAATAATAATATTATGCAAGCATATGATCAATGTAGTTAAGTTCAGATCAAGAGTTTAGATTTACAAAATATATTTCAATACCATATTATTATAAATAGAAGAGATAAATTATTTGTTGATTTGAAGAATGTTTTTGAATTAAAAAGTAACCAAAACAAGGAGGCTAGCCCTTAAAACAAACATCCACAACCAGTAGATTACCACCAGCCAAAATATACCCCCTACCACTTTTAACACAAAAACATTGCTTGCAAGCATGAAGATAAAAGTATCAACAAGCATTAAACAACTATTGCCTATACTAAAACTACTTAAACTAAGAAAGCATAAAAATAAAGGCACAGCCGCCTTAAACCCAACAAAGTTTGACTACTAGAAAAATAAAAATATAGCGAGTTGGGAGAAAAATGCCCTAAGGGTTCTTGGCATCCTTTCCACTCAGGAGGATATTTTTTTAGTCTTCAACAAGGAAGTTGAATAGCATTGTGGAGTCCTCATTGGTTAGATCACCCTCCTAGTCCTTTAGCAGATGTAATGTGGTAGTAGTAGCATGCATCACCTTGACAATGAATTTAGTCAAGAGATTCATTCTTTCCTCTAGGTTATAGATTCTCTCCCTTAGCTCATTGTCATCCATCTTCTAGACCTCCTTAGTGACCCCCTCCTTGCCATATTGGTAGCCATCCACTTGCTCCTTAGTAACATCCTACACAATTTTGGGGTTAGGTATAATATTATCCTTGGTAGAAACACTAGTAGGAGAGGAGACCGTAATAGGGGAGCACACTTTATCCATGGTATTAGGGAACTAGTCTCAAGTTAGTTCAACACATCCCATCACAATGGAGGTCAAAACATGCGTCATCTCTTTCCCCCCTTTTATCACATCTCTCGAGCTAGACCTTGGAAAATTAGAAACCTTCACTTCCTCCTCCATATTCCCCCCATGAAAATTTGAAGCCTTATGTTTAATCCTTTGTTTAGGGTAGCCCATCTCCTTTGAATCTAAATCCTCCTCCTCTGAGACCCCAAATCTCAATTTCCTTTTGGAATTGGATTTCGCAATCCTCCCTAACCTCCTCCTACCACCTCTCCCCTCATCCTCTAAGTCCTCTAGTTCCTTCTCTTTTCCTTTTTTTGACTTCATTGTTTTACCTAGGGGGAAGAGATCTATCTCAATAGGGGACCCACTAGGTCAAGGCTAGGGGGTAGGGCTATGGGGCCCATGATCCTAAGGGGGATTTGTTGGGGGTGGAAGTTGGGAGGAGCAAGGATATCAATCTTAACAATCCTGGGGGGACCAACACAAGATGAAATTGATAGAGATGAAACATCAATCCTTGATGTTGAATGGTATAATTAACCCCCTTCCTCATTTTTTCCATAACATTAGCAATCATATCAACCACATAATGTAATAGAAAAAATGGAAAATAAATGAAATCACAATGGTGAAAATGGTTCAAAAGAGGGAAATGGTAATAATAGCAGACACCATACCTCCCTTTAAGCATTAAATACTTCATCAACACTAGGCATACTTCATTCCAAGGCTAAAGTTTCTCCCTCATAAATCCTCCTCTGTGGTGAATAGGTTCCTCACCCTCTAGGAAGAAATGTTTCAAACTCACTTCATCAACCACCCTTATCACCTTTTGCCATTTCCTTCCCTTCATAGCAAGACTCATCACTAGAGAGATAACTTCCTCCAAAATATGAAATGAGATACCATTAACCATGACTTTTCTATCCTCCCAAGAATTAATAAACTGTAGTGAACAACTTTAATCATATTTGTTCAACACCACTATTAATGGGATAAATCCTCCCTCCTTTAACATATACCAAACCAGAAATTTTGTAGCACTGTCCTCTATTATAGAAGGCTCAATTCATAAAAGATCACCCCCCATCTTTTTAATTTTCCCTAAGAGTCTCTCCTTCTCCCAAACCCAGAGAAAATTACTAAGAATGTAGTTTCACTTACATGCAAAAGTTGTGGGCCTTAAGTATTCATAGAGGCCTTTATTGTTAATAATAGTTACATCCCATCTAGACATATTTGTCACATGTTAACCACCTTTATCCCTACTCTAATATTTTATATCATTCCCAATAAGCCCAAACCATTTAAATTTAAACTTTTACTCATCACAAAGTATGAGGATGCGCACAAAAAAATCATTTAAAATACACGCATCTTAAACTTTGATCTTATTTCTATTTTAGACCATGTAAATTTATTATCAAAAGTACCTTTTCTACCACTCCTTGCCATCTATCCATAATCACTCTGTCCCATCTACCAACTTAGCAATGAGTCACTATAATTTAAAAATATCTTCTAGCTAGACTTAGTCTTGCTTAATTTCTTTAATCGCTAACTCTCTTACCAATTTTGGTAAGGTTTTAAATTCCCTCCAACACTGTAGGTCCTTTGCATTTAGACCTAACACTATCATTCCATCAACCACCCCATTTCCCTCTTAAAAATATGGTGCAATTCAAATCTTTTTAAAATAATCAATTAGTGTAGCCCATTCATGGGTGTGTTCAGGTTAATCCAACCTCGAAAAGGGAAAAGGCATTATGCATACCTCCAAAGGAGGGATGGATCAAAATTAATTTTGATGGGCCTGCATCTAGATGTGGATGTGTGACAACAGACATAAAGGCAATATCATTACATTTACAACCAAAATATTGCTAGACGGAACAAATAATATTGCAAAATGTTTAGCTGCCAAGGAAGCTTTTGACTTAGGAATAAAAATTGGAGGTCAATGAATACATTTGGAAGGTGATTCAAAAATCATCATCAATGGCATCAAGAAAGAAAAGATGGAAGCATAACATTTGGATCAAAACATTTTAAAAATCAAGGAGTTGCTACTGGAATTTGAGGACTTTAAAGTTTTTCATTGTTATAGGGAAGTGAATAAAGTGGTGGATCAGCTAGCCAACTTAGGTGCCAATTCAACATTGGGTCCTCAATATGTAATTTTTGAGGACTTATGCCACCTTGGAGAGTAAATTAAGAAAGAAAAGTAGATAACTAATAGACTAAATATCCCACCCATGGTACTGCATTTTGGATGTCTAAACCATTATGTTTTAGACTCGCAAGGACATTAACCACCCCAAGAAAAGAAAATTTGATCATGATATCAAAGCACCCCTTGCACATGGAAAAGATGTGCAGGATTGGATTTGATACATTTGTTAGAGTTTCTAGAGAGTTCTGAGGGTACTAAATCTAGGCAGAAGACAAGATAAGACCATTGCTTCTCATAGAGACAAAAATGGAGGCAAATTTTTCTCTTTGCTTAGATTCACAAATTTAAATTTATCAAGGATAGATTTCTCTATGGTGATTGAAACATATTTTCATCATTGAGGATACAAGCTTTATGAAGAGTGTTCAGCCACTATTTGGGCTAGAGTATTTGGATAATTTTTAGAAGAGGCATTCTAATCTAGACATGGCCTCTCTATTTGTGGTGCTTGCTCTACTAGTGTGGGGATCAAAAGATGAAGTTCAAAGGGTGGTTGTTGCTAGCATTGACAGGCAATGGTTTTTGGGTCTGGATGAAATTATTGATCAAGCAGTTATGGGGGTGGGGAATTGCACTGAACCCTAGCATTTGATTGGTGGAGGGGATTCCTCTATCCAACTATTGGTGGTTTGGTCATCTTAAAATGTATAGGGAGTGCATATCCCAAAAGCTACTGAGGGATGGAAATTGGTACTAGAATATATGGTTGAGAACATCTGGGAGCTGAAGGAGGAGGGGTGTGGTTTTATGAAGGTGACAGGGAGAAAAAGCACCCTAGTCCTTGGACAAAAACTCCACCACTAGATTGTGAAGAAATCTCAGCTAATAGATGGGGTGTCAACTATAGAGGGGATGTGGTTTGATGCCTCCTTGCTACCAGCGAAGGGAGAAGGCAAGGGAAATCATCATAGGTTGGGACAAGGACTCTCAGTGGAGGATGGTCATGCTACCCCAACATTCACTTGGGAGGAAGTGGCCAACTGGTTTAAGTTTTAGTTGACGATGGTGATGGTGGTAGTGCTTGTTTGGTTTATTTTTTGGTTAATGTATGGATGGGTGTTTGTGTTTGTATGGAGTGTTAATACTCATTTTTAGGTTATTTTTACTGAATGGTATATGTAGGGGGATGGGTAGTTGTAAATGAAAGTCTTCATGGCATACTAATATAATGTACTCTCTTTTTCAATATCATTACAAAAAATATTACCAATCAAAAAATAATAATCAATAAGTGTCTGATGTCTTCTACAATTCTTTTAATCACCCAACCTTCATTCATGATGCCTTTTATAGTTTCAATAATAATTTATGAGTCACCTTGAGTCTCCACATTTTCCCATCCAACATTGATCACCATTTTCAGACCATAGAATAGAGCCATAACTTCTATAATATTGTTGGAAACTTTCCCTAGATGTCTGGCATAGGCCAAAAGAATCTTGCCCTTACTATCTCTAACTATATCTCCACTAGTCGATCCCTCCTTTCTAGAAGTGCCATAAAAGTTGAGCTTAACCTAGTTCTCTCTTAGGGGTTTCCATCATGTCCTTTTCCTTTCCAGTAGATTGGAATTATCAATCTCGATGAGCCCCTCTTCCAGATTCTAGCTCTTGGAAATCCTAATTTCCATTTGATTAGGAGGGGTCATTGATTTCCTCCACTTGTAGCTCTTCATATTTTCGACCTAAAGTTTGCAAATCATGTCTGCACAACCTCCTCACTTCTCTCTTCATTCTTGAATGCCCTATTAATTCTCTCTTTCTAGATACCCCAGTAGACATGGGGGGATTACCTTCCACATTCAGGCAAGGAATGGGTGGGTAAAAGGGCCTTACCAACTCTCAAAAAATTGCTCAATTCCCCAATTAAACACCCAATTCAAATCTAGTTTCTGTAATAACCTCTCCCATACATTAGAAGTTATTTACATTCAAGGAACATATGGATAATATTCTCCTCTACTTTCTTGCACAAATAACATATGTTGGATAATTGGAATCCCCTTTTCATGAGATTATCAATAGTAAGGATTTTTCCATGAATGGTGTTCCACCAAAGAAAATATTGATCTTCGTGATCAAATGATTGAACTAGATATTCCCCTAGGAATTTGGCTCTAAAAAATTTTCAAACATGAATTTTTAAGAAAACCTAACAGAGAACTCCCCCGTCAAGGTAGCCTTCCATATAAAAATATCATTATGAGCCACTCCTAGGATTCTATAACCTTCAAGTAGGCTATTTAGCTCCCCAATCAGCTCCCCACCATTGAAGGCATTATGTTGTAATTCAACCCTATTCCACTTCCTCCTTGTGCCAATAAAATTGACAACCTTATTCTCCACTTGCTCCTGTAGGTGATCCCAAAGGGACCCATAGTTCGTTCTAGTAAGAGGTTTTCATTTTGAGGTTTTCACACCATCGCCCCAAAATTTTGGGGACCCCTTTTTTGGTTGTCTTAGAAAATTCAGAGTTGTCTAGAGGTTTTCAAATTGGTAATTTTACACCTTGGGCACCATAGGGGTAGGAAAGGGTTTAGTTTATTTTCACCCAGTGTGAAACTTGTTTTTTTTTTTTTTCAGAACATCTAATTTTGTCCTTACACCAAACGAAAGTCAACAACAATATTTTTTCAATGGTTAAAATGATATCTGGTAGGATAAAATTGCAAATTTTGGACTTAGATGATATTTTTTGGAAATTTGAAATAATTATATAAACTTGAGCATTTTCAAATTGAAATTTTTTGATTAATTCATTTTGGAAAATCTTGAACTTTTTTGGTGAAGAGGAAATTTTCTTTTGATAGTGAAATTGAAATTGGAGTTTGAATTTCGACTGCCAAGAAAATGATTTATTTATTTTTAAAAATTAAAATTGTATTACAAAATTAAAATTGGATTAAATTGCAAAATCTCATTAATTTGGTTGAAATTTAGCCTAGAGGAATTTAGAAATGTTAAAGAAAATTGGTAATTTGGAATTTAAAATTGATTTTGGCTTGCTGGATTTGATTTTAATGATATTTTAATTGCCATAACATTGTTAAATGAAAATTTTGGCATCTCCTAGGCTTACCTTGTTTCTATTTTGCAATTTCTAATCAAAACTGGCAATTAAATGGGCCAATTTCACTATAAGGCCAAGTAATTTCAATGTTACATTTAAATCTAGGCCATTAATTAAGGGACTAACTTAATTTTTTTTCCCTCCAAGAAAGTCAGCCTACTCGAAGAAGGCAAAAAATATGATATAATAGGGGCTTCGCCCCTCTCATTTCCTCATTTATTCTTTCCACATCTTCTTGCAGGTTGGAGTGATTTCCTTCTTTGGCAATGATGTTTCCTCCTTGGTTGGGTGATATCTTCCCTAGGGTGATTTGGAGGAGTAGATCTAATTTTTTGCAAGTTGGGTGATTTTTACCCTAGGTCGAATTTGTGAGGGAAAGCCTAATTTTTGAGAGATTGGCAACAATTTTTGAAGTCAAATATTTCCTCCAAGGGCTATGATTTTATTCTTCAACTTTGGTGATTTTATTTGTTGAAGAGGTAATGTAATTTAGGGTCTAAATTTTGACAATTTTGGGTGAATTTGGAGAACCAAAATTTTAATTTAGAGTAGATTTTTCTGTCCTAGGGCAATGATTTCCTTCAAATTGGGCAATTTTGGCAAGGAGGTCAAAATTTAGTGGCATGAGTAGATTTTTGCAAGCATTTCATTTTCTAGGGCATCATATTTTGTTAGAGGATTAAAATTTTTGAGATATGATCTAAATGTGAAGAGGCCCAGTTATTGGTAAAGGAAAATTTAAGGTAAAATTATTTTCATTTGTAGAGGTCAAGATTGGTTTTAAAGGAAAATTTTAATCCTTGTCCTTGTTTGGTTTCTTTCCCTTATCTTCTTCTTGCACTCTTCATCCGTGACTTCATCATTTCTATTGATAGGTTGAAGTTGGGAGATATAAGTGTAGATTTCATGATAGGACACTTGGAGAGGTAAAAATAAGCTAGATCACCCTAAGATTGAAGGTTGTATATTGATAAGTGTAGTCCATCCTAAGGTAATGAAGAGGTAGAAATAAGTGTTAGTCCCACTCCTAGGATTGAAGTTTGGAGATTGATAAGTGTAGAGATAGGATTTAAAGAGGCATAAATAAGCTAGATTCCATTGATAGAAAGAAGATTGGAGATTGATAAGTGTAGTCCATATCATTTAGAATGAAGGGGCAAAAATAAGTGTTTAGGATGGTAGATGTTGGTGCAAGCAAGAACCCAAAGGGAATGAATACCAAAAATGACAAGACATGATGTCTTAGACTACCTTCTTCTCAAAAGTGAGGTGAATAAGTGATACCAATATCGATACAGTGAACATGACCTATAGTTGAAGGATGTTGGAATTCATTTAAATAACTTGGGGGGATGTTGAATCAATTATTCAAGGTCCAGATGTACAAATAAAAATTTTCACAATTTAGTAAACCCATAAAACATTCATATTCATGCATGCATTCATTGTGTATAAACTAAAACTTATATGTTGTTGTCAAATCAACTTGCAGAAATATAAAGCATGAAACACAACACATTTGACACAATGATTTAATGTGGAAACCCAATTTGTGAAAAACCACCAATAACATGCTACTCCTTTTTCACTTTACTAAAGTGATGCCCTATTAAAGGCCAACCATGTGAAAGGTTACAATACACACTGTTAAATTTGACCTAGTTAAGGGATTTCAGTCACCTTGTTAAAAGTGAGCTTTGTCAGAGGACTTTAGGCCATTCACTTGGAATGTCACCCTATTAAAGAATTTTCCAATTACTGTAAAGTCAACCTTACTCCAAAGTATTTACCCTAGACTGATGTAATTGTTAGAAAGTAACAGTAAAGCTTTGATCGATACAACTTACAACCTCACTTGCAGATTACAAATCTTTGTTCAATCCTCAAATCTTCTTGGCTTCATTCATTGCAGCTCTAACAACTTGTTCACCCTTCAAGCATTCATCCTCTTAAGCATTCTTTCTTATTACATCATTGCAAACTCTTCTCTTGGGTCACTTGATGAAGTAAAACCCCTTTTTCCTTCTCCTTATCAGATTCTTGCACCAAACTCTCTAACTCTTTTGCTTCATGACTAAACATTCCTATATACAGGAAATTAGAACATTTTCCTACTCATTATCCATCATCTAAATTAGGGTTTTAGATGGATTAGGTAGGATATAATGTATCTACCCCATATCTTGTCTTTTCTAGAAACTTCTATTAGAATCCATTTGAATTTGCCTCCAAAATGCTTTACATAACATTATGTGCCACCTACTCATCAATCTTATCTTCCTCTTGATTCACAAGTTCTAAGAAAACAAACTTGTCAGCTTTTATTTGGCAAATCTTTGATCTTTGTCATAATATAGTAGCTCGGCATTATCAATTATCAACTATAAAATCACTTGGTATCAATTGGATTTTACTAGTGCTCGACATTAGCTAAAAATTACTCAACATCTACTATCTTTCTTGCCATCCACTAGGATTTGTTTTCACTTGGCTCCAACTGACTTTTTTCTTGGCTTGAACTAACTTAGCTAGGAACCTACTATCCACTTGGTCAAGCTTGGCAAATGAACTTTGTTTAACTTATTCTTCTAAACTTTCTAAGTGTAGCCAGCCATTTTGCAACCTCAAGTAGATCATCAATACATTATGTTATCATTGTCTTAATTAATTTGTGTACTTCATTACATAATCATAACTCAACCTTTCCTCTAGTTACTTTTGTTACATCTTGTTGATCAAATATTCCATCATCAATCAACTAAGTGATAGTACTTGAAACATATAAGCAATTATCTTACCAGAAAATAGTAGTTTTGACATTAGTGATAAAACAATGATTGAAACACATAGTCTTCTTCAACAATCTTTTCAATTAGATATCAACAATCTCCCTCTTTGGCATTGATGGCAAACCAAACTGATCAACCAAGTCAAACAAATGATGAACATCTTGTTCCATCAAACTAACTCGGTTAAAATAGTAAGCCAATATCAAAAAGAAAAAAATTGTATTGAAATTTCTCCCTCTATCAATAACTTCCATCTTCTGATTAGGTTAAAAAATATAACTCCCTCTAAGTTCCTTCTTAATAACTCCCTCTGATTTCCTTCTTAATTCTTTCTTTCATGCTGACTTGATTAGCAGAATACCTCCCTCTCTATTCTAATCCTTTCTCTTATTTCTTTCTGCTTTATCCCTCTTTCTTTCTTGATCTTTTGATGATGTACTTTCTCCATTGTTCCTCTTGCACTTGATCATTTTAATGTACTTTCTCCCTCTTTCAAAACAATTCCAAACACGTATACTCAATCACTTGGCATCTTTAATATATGCAAATATAGGCTTTTTTAGGTCCTTCAATTTCTCCCTCTATCACCTTGCTTTTGATTGTTTTGTAGTTCCAATTCTATGATTACTTTAGGAAATTCCTAAAGCAAGATCCACTACATCAACTTGTATTAAATGAATGTCAGCTTGTTTGATATAGGGAACTCCCTCTATCTTTTACATAGCCTTTAATAGGGGTATCGCCCATATTTTACCTCTTAGATACTCATAAGCATCCTTAGCTAATGCTTTTGTGAAGATATCAGCAATTTGCTCCTTTGTGTTAATATATTTCATCTTCACCTCTTTATCTTGAACCAATTCCCTTACATCATGATACTTGATTGCAATGTTCTTTTTCTTTGTATGTATCATAGGATTCTTTGATATATTGATAGCACTTATATTATCACGATAAAGTGTCACTAATTCTATGATTTCTTCCTTCATTCCATTAAGTAGTTGTTTGATCCATATAATGTCAATGCAGTTAATAGCAATAGAAACATTAGATTAGGAAGTACAAGTCTGCTTCTTGCTAGTCCATGTAACAAGTCTTTTGCCTAAGAAGAATCCTCCACTAGTGCTTTTTATGTCATCAATGTTTCTAACCGAATCAACATCAATGTAGGCTCTCAATTCAAACATTTCATTCTTCTTATAGTATAAACCAAACTTTTCTATTCCTTTCAAGTATCTCATTATTCTCTTTACATCCATCAGGTGATTCTCTATGGGATTAGCAGAGAATCTTGCAACTATTCCTACTACTAATGTAATATCAGGTCTATTGTGTACTACATATTGCATTTTTTCAATCATGGATCTGTACAATGTTTGACTTACCTCAACTAAATCATCATTGTTTGATAGCTTGACTGTTGTCACCATAGGTGTACTTACTGGTTTGGAATCCTCTAGTCCAAATGTCTTCAATATCTCTTTGACATTTTTTGATTGAGTGATATATATACCATATTTCATCTGATATACCTATAGTCCCACAAAGAATTTGATCTCTCCAAACATCGACATTTTAAATTCTTGCTTCATCTGATTTGTAAAGTCCTTACACAAAGCATCTTGTCCTTCAAATATGATGTCATCAACATATATTTCAGATAATAGTATACCTTTGTCCTTATCTATCTTCATGTACAAATTGTTGTTATCATTAGTCCTTTCAAATCTAATCTTCACAAGATAAGTATGAAGTCTTTCATACCATGCTCTTGGTGCTTGTTTCAATCCATATAAGGCATTCTGTAGTCTACATACCATGTTCTTATTATTTTTATCAACAAATCCTTGTAGTTGTTCTATGTAAATTTCTTCTTCTAATATGACATTCAGAAATGTAGACTTCACATCCATCTGATAAACTTTGAAACCTTTGTATACAGCATAAGCAAGCAACATTCTCACTCCTTCTATTCTTGTAATAGGGGCAAATGTCTAACCATAGTCAATTCCTTCTTCTTATTCATATCCTTTGTAAACTAGTCTCACTTTGTTTCTTGTCACTTCACCATTCTCATCTAACTTGTTTCTGAATACCCATGTTGTGCCAATCACATTATTGTCTTCTAGTCTAGGAACTAGACTCCATGTCTTGTTCTTCTCTATTTGCTAAATTTATTCTTCCATAGCTTTGTACCAGTCATAATCTTCTAATGCATCTTTCACTATCTTAGGTTCCTTCATGCTAAACAAACATGATTCACTTCTCAATTTGTTTCTTTTCATTGGCCTTACATATTTGTCTCCAATGTTTTAATCTACAGGATGATGTCTTTTGACATATTTGAAAAATCTTGGCTCAGTTCTTGTAACTACATTTTGTCTCTCAGCTTTAGTGTCACTATGTACATCTCTATCAAGTATTTCAGTATCTCTTTCATGTATGCTGATCTTAGAATCAGAATGTGCATTTTCTTCATTCTATAACTCGACATCTAAATGTAGCTTAGTTCCTAAATGTAACTCGGCATTCACAAATTGTGACTTGGCAATTATTGAGACTTGTTGTTGGTTTGCAACTTGATTTGTAGCATCTTCTTTAGTAGGCATTCCTTCATAGAAGTATACAAATGATTTTTATTCTTCTAGTTCCTTTGTAGGTTCAGCCTCATGTACTTCTATAAAATCATCAAAATTCACATTTGCACTTTCCACAATTTTGTTAGTATTAGTATTTAAACACTTATAATCTTTACTTCTTGTGAAGTGACCAAGGAATATACCTTCTTCACTTTTTGCATCAAACTTTTCACTCCTAACATCCTTAAGAATATAACATTTTCTTCTAAATACCTTAAAGTATTTCACATTAGGTGGATATCCATACCATAGTTCAAAAGGTGTTGAATAAGTACCTTTCTTGACTTGCACATGGTTCAAGGTATATATAGTAGTACGTACAGCTTCTCTCCAATATTTTAGAGCAACATTCTTTTCCATAATAAGTGTTCTGGCATAGTCCATTATAGACCTATTTCTTCTTTTAGCAATTCCATTTTGTGGAGGGCTCCTAGGTGTAGATGTCTATCTTTCGATACCTCTATCATTATAGAACATTTCAAACTCATTTGAAGTGAATTCTCCTCCTTTGTCTGATCTCAAGCATTTTAGAATTTTACCTATTTCTTTTTCAACTCTTGCCAAGTACCACTTAAATTTATGAAAAGCATTAGATTTTTGTTTTAAAAACATGATTCTCATCATCCTAGAGTAATTATCAACAAATAGTGTTATGTACTTATCTCCTTTGTAGCTTTGCACTTCAATAAGTTCACATAAGTCAGTATGAACAATTTCTAGTATTTCTTTAGAGGTATAAGCTCTACTTTTAAAGCTTGACTTTTTCATCTTGCCTAGCTGACATTGCTTGCATATTATGTTATCAGGTTTCATCAACTTAGGAAAACCTCTAACTCTTTTCATGTTGTTGATTCTAATCAGATTAACAAAATTAACATGACATAATCTCTTGTGCCAAATCCATACATTATCAAATTTTACAATAAGACAAGTAGCATCTTGTATATCCAAATAGAACATATTACTTCTAGTTTGATCACTTTTTCCAATCAAGTTTCCATTTGTATCATATATCTTGGAATTTTTATTTTCAAACTCAATTTTGCATCCCAAACTATTCAATTTTTACATGCTTAACAAGTTATAATTCAATCCTTCAACATAGTAAACATTGTCACATGAAATCTTGTATGTGAGTTTGATAGACCCTTGTCCTTTTATCAAACATGGTGCATCATTACAAAACCTTACACTATTTTCATCATAACAAGTTAAGGTAACAAACTTACTTTTGTCTCTAGTCATGTGATGTGAGCATCCACTATTAATGGTCCATTTATCATTCGTGTTCACACAAGTCCCAAGTGCAGTTGCCTCATCCTCATCAGATTCATCCTTCATTACAACATATACCACTTCATCATCATGTTCATCAGAGTCATGCTCATTAGAAATGTAGCATGACGTCTTGCCTTTGTCTCTGTAGTCTCTACCATCATCTTCTCTTCTATTTTTGTGCTTGTTTCCTTCTTTGTAGTTCTTCTTTTGTGTAGATCTTGCAGCAATATGACCAACTCTATTGCAATTGAAACAAATGATGGGTAACTTACCTTTGAACTTACATTTTCCTTTGTGAAATCTTCTTGCCAGCAATTCTTCCAATTGTTCAATGTCTTACTCATCTATGTTGTTGTCACTAGATTCATATTTTATCTTTCTTTTCTTCTTCTTTTGCTTTACCTCCTCAAAATCCTTCAATAACATTTTTTCTTTGAAAGCTGATTCAATACTTTCTGGTTTGTAGTTGTCAAAATTAGATGGCTCAAAAGTAGTGAGCCTACCTACCAAACCTTCAAGGGTTAAATCATTTCCTAGTATACATCTTAATTCTTGGATTATAGAAACTATAATGGCATAAATAGGAAATAATTTCCTCAATACTTTTCTTAGTACAGTATCATCATCTATTTTACTAGTAGCACCTTTTATTGCACTAACAACTTATTTTATTCTAGCAACATATTGAGCAATATTCTCACCTTCTTCCATTCTCATGTCATCAAACTTACCTCTGAGACTCTCTGACTTGGCTCATTGAATATTTTTGTCTCCTCCATAGATGGTGGCTAGGGCATCCCACATCTTCTTTGCACTATCATGACCTTTGATATCATCAAATTCAGCATAGCTTAAGGCAGAGGTAATCTCTAACATCATCTAAGTGTGTTCTTTCTTTTTCTTCATATCTTTAGTAGTTAGGGCTCCTGTTGGATCAACATGCTCTATTAAAAAGCATGATCTCCAAGTCCTCCAAGGTGTAGCTTCATCAAACTTTTTAATACAGGAAAGTTATCTCTATTGAGCTTGGGTACTTCTCTTTTTGACATCTTAATCTTGATCTTTCATCTTCATCTTGATTATTGGAATTCCTTTAGAATAATTGAGAGGGGCATTGAATTAGTTATTCAAGGTCCAAATGTACAAATAAAACTTTTTACAATTTAGTGAACCCATAAAACATTCGTACCCATGCATGCATTCATTGTCCATCAAATAAAACTTATATGTTACTATCAAATCAACATGCAAAAATATAAAGCATGAAACACAACACATTCATCAACACATTTGACACAATGATTTAACGTGGAAACCCAATTTGAGAAAAACCACTAGTAACATGCTACTCCTTTTTCACTCTTCTGAAGTGATGCCCTATTAAAGCCCAACCCTATCAAAGGTTACAATACACATTGTTAAATGTGATCCGCTTAAGGGATTTCAATCACCCTATTAAAAGTGAGCCTTGTTGGAGGACTTTAGGCCATTCACTTGGAATGTCACCTTGTTAAAGGATTTTCTAATGACTATTAAGTCAACCTTACTCCAAAGGATTTACCCTAGATTGATACAATTGTTAGAAAGTAATAATAGAGCTTTGATCGAAAGTAATAACAGAGCTTTGATCTAATACAACTTACAACCTCACTTGTAGATTATAGATCTTTTTATAGTCCTCAACTCTACTTGGCTTCCATTCTTTGCAACTCTGATAGCTTGTTCACCTTTCAAGCATTCATCCTCTTAAGCCTTCTTTCTTAATATACCATTGCAAACTCTTCTCTTGGGTCACTTGATGAAGAAAAACCCTTTTTTCCTTCTCCTTATTAGATTATTGCACCATACTCTCTAACTCTTTTGCTTCATGACCAGACATTCCTATATATAGGAAATTAGAACATTTTCTTGCTCATTATCCATTTTCTAAATTATAATTTTAGATGGATTAGGTAGGATACAATGTATCTACCCCATATCTTGCCTTTTCTAGAAACTTCTCTTAGAATCCATTTGAATTCGCCTCTAAAATGGTTTACATAAGATTTTGTGCCACCAACTCATCAATCTTATTTTCCTCCTAGTTCACAAGTTCCAAGAAAATAAACTTGTCATCTTTTACTTGGAAAATCTTCAATCTTTGTCATAATGTAGTGATTCAACATTATCAATATTTTGATTCTCGGTAGATATTGTGTCACTCGAAATCAACTATAAAATCACTTGGCATCAACTAGATTTTACTAGTGCTCAACATCAACTAAAAATTATTCGGCATCTACTATCTTGCTTGGCATCCACTATAATTTGTTTTCATTTGGCTCCAACTAACTTTTTGCTCAGCTTGAACTAACTTAGCTCAGTGCTTACTATCCACTTGGTAAGGCTTGGAAAATGAACTTTGTTTAACTTATTCTTCTAAAATTTCTAAGTGTAGCCAACCATTTTGTAACCTCAAGTAGATCATCAATACATTCTATTATCATTGTCTTAACTGATCTTTGTACTTCATTACATACTCATAACTCAACCTTTCCTCTAGGTATTTTTGTTAGATCTTGTTGATCAAATCTTCCTCATCAATCAACTAAGTGCTAGTACTTGAAACATATAAGTAATTGTCTTACCAAAAAATGACAAGTTTGACATCAGTGACAAAACAATGATTGAAACACATAGTCTTCTTCAACAATCTTTTCAATCAGATATCAACAAAGGATAGATTGAAGGAAGGATGGCCCCCCGTGGCAAAGAATATTTGCAAGAGTGGAATTGTACACGTAGTGTCTTTCCCTCCTACCTTGCCTTGTCTAGAGTTGGTAATGGAGTGTGCATATTGATTTGATATTGCTACCAGGTCCATCATTTTTTATGAAGGGAAAAGAGTGTTGGCTAACATCAATTGACAAGTGGTCAAAGAAGTATTCAATATTCCCTAGTATAGAGGCATGACAATGGTAATGATGGTTCAAACAACCAATTTCTTTTAAGGTAACTAAGAGGCCTACTTCATTCATCTAAAGTAGAATTGGTTAAAGGAATGCAAGAAGGGAGTCACCAAGTCATCAAAGCTCACCAAGTTAGATTTATAACTAAAGTATGGTGACCTAATTGTGCTTCTCAATCAAATCATGACTGTGGCTCAAGGTATGAAATTTGAGAACTGGATGTAGTACTTTATTGATGAAATTGAAAATTGAAAGAGAAATTTTGATTAGGCTATAATTATAAGTGAAAATTTAGAGTTGCAACTTAGGACAGTGCAAAATTAAAAGAAATTCTACATGGGGTCCTATCTTTTCTATCTGATTGCAAAATTATATGAAAGTCCTAGACTTAAGGCCCTAGAAGAGATTGGTAATGGAGTGGGGCAATTTTCGGTGCATGAGTGTTATCCATAGCTTCATTTGTACAACAAAAAAGATTATAAAATATTCTATGACACCTTTTTCCATGGAGACAATAAGGATATTACAAGGGACACCTACTTGGAGGTTCTCATTGGAAGTGGAAGCAAGAATTAAGAAGTATGGGAGTTGGTTCATCTAATTTCTACAATCTCCCAAGAGACTCCAAGGTATCCACCTATCAAGATAGTTTTGATGGAGTTGACTAGGAAACTTGAGAATTCTGAAAAAATATGAAACTTAAAGATGAGATAGGATTACCTTCTTATTTGGAATAGGCAATGATACATGCCCCAATTCGATCACCTTTACAGCTATGGAGAAAGAGTTAGAGTGATATCATCTAGGATGGTATTATCAAGGCATCTCACAAAAACACATTCAAACACATTCCTACTATAGAAGAACTTTGGGCCAATGCACAAGATGACTTTCATGTGAGGAAGCTAGCTTTCTCAAGATTGTCAATGGGCATGATGAGGGCAATTAGATGGAGAGGCCTTGATATTCTCAATCAGCTAGAAGATTGATGAAAATGTCCTAAGAAAATATTATGATACAGTGGATGGAATAGAATTGGGTCTAGAACAATGATCCTTCCTTAGAGGTAGTTACAAGGAAAGTTGATCTATGCACTAAGTCATGGTAGAATGAGAAGTTAAGAAAATTAGAAATTCAAAAGGTATACCTTACTTATGAGAAGGTGAAACTAGAGGAAGAAGGTCCAGCAGAGTTAGTTAGATAGAAAGGTGGAGGCAGTAGCCAACAATGAAGAGTAGTTAAGAGCAGGAAGAGAAATTTGGAGCATTTTCAAGGGATAGAGAGATAGATTATAGTGCTATCAAGGGAGAGCATAACTAAGGCTATGAGCAAGGAGATTAATACAAATAGACAAAGGGTCTAGGTAGAGGTGAGATTTGATTCGGAATCAAGTGGTTATAGTAATAGTATTGAATACTCTCCTCTCTTAGAGAATCAAAATGGAGATGATATGAAACTCACTAGTGAAGAAGAGGATGGGGCAATTGATTTTGAGGAAATAAACTAGGTGCCTAAGGTTGTTGGTGATGCTTTGCTAGTCAAACCAAATCCTGACTTGGGGAGATGTAGTACACCACTATGGTTAAGGCAAATGCTTATGCCAAGAGGTCAAGTGGTGACTATCCAAACAGTTGAAGATATTCAAGGGTTAGTAGAAAAGAAGGATAGTGAGAAACATAAAAAAATTACAAAAATGGTGGCAAAAGTAATCAGGAGCAATGATGAGGTTCATCAAAAAGTTTAGGTTGCTATACTGAAGGTTAGCAAGGTCGTGGATGAGATTGTAGCCCAAGAATGACATAGTAGAGAATAATTTGGGAAGAATCATGGATGACATGGAATGTGAGGATATCCAAGAAGGCATTGTTTAAATTAGGGATATGTTGAGGAAGGAAAATGAGAGGATTGTAAAGTTGGAGGCTGAAAACAAGTATTGGAGAGATTTCTAGCCTATCCAAAAATTGCATTAAGCAACCCTTCCTCAAGATAGTGGGAGCAACATAGAAGAGATATCGGCTCAACTACACAAAAACAAAGATTGGATCAGTGCTATAATTCAAGATGGACAAAATTGTGTGCCTTCCTTTATCTTGAAATTCAAGTCATAAGTGGCTATTAGAGACAAATTCAAAACATTTTAAGGTGAGAGGAAGGATTTCCTTCTAGTCAAGTACTTAGCCATTCCCAAGCTATAGACATTTATTGAGCTACTAGAGAGATATTTGGAGAGAACCAAGTTGGTGGATGAAGGAGGAATGGGTATAGTGGAGTCTTGGTTTATTTCCTTGACCTTTAGATTGAGGATACTTGAAGAGATATAGAATGAGATTGCATAGCATAGCCCAGGTGTCAAAACTTCTATTTCAGCCATGTTGAGCGATGTTGGAGTTGCACTTGATTTTGAAGATAATAGAGAGAGAGCATCAACAAGACAGAGTTTGAGTCAAGATTGGATGAGTTAGGGATGGTTACTATCAAGAAGAAACATTTGGACACCCTTACCTCCCTCAATTCCTTTATCAAATTTGTGAAAGAATATGAGAAGGATCATGAGAAAACACTACAAGCAACGAGCAACATGATGAATTTAACTAAGCTCAAGATGAAGCACACACCTTTCCCTCCCATGAAGGAAGTTAAAAATAGGCTAGCAAAGTTCATTGCTTTGGCTAGAAAGATGAAAGAAAATGGTAGAATTATATTAGAAGATCATTTGTTGTAAGCCCAAGTGGCAAATTCTCCTTCTTCTTGGGTATAATAGGTGTTGGATTTTGATTGGCTATCATTTTGGTGCCTTCTCATTGGTTTCAAATTTTTCTTTTTTTCATTGGTCCATTTATGAGGTGGTGTCTTCTCATTGGTCAATGTGGTGGTAACCCTAATTAGGGTTTCTAGAATTTGATCTGGATCATTGATTTTGCCTCTTAATCTCTACCATTGGTTGAAATTTTGGCCCCTACAAAAGGCCATTTTCTCTCATCTGTAAAGGGTTGAAGAATTTTTTTTGTTAAGATAATACCAAAATTGCTTCTCTTATCATTTTTGTGACTTGCATGGTGATTAAGAACACTTGGTGTTATTACATGGTTTCTACTTCCAATAGTTAAAGTTAGAGTTCATTAAAGTTGTTAAAGTAGATTTCATTTCATGAAAGTTTATGAGTAAGAGTAAGATTAGATGGATAGTTGCATGGTGATATTAGTGGATATTTGATAGGGATCCATAAACTAGGCCAGTAGCATTCTAGTGGCTTTCTCGGAAGCCTTGTGTGGTAATCTAGTCTTTTTTTTCTTGAATCATTACATCTATAGAGGTAAAGCCACTGGTAAGCTTTCATCATATTTGATCCCTGACCATTTGCTAATCATTCCATTCATAGGAGTAGAAGTATATCAGTGAATAGTGTAGTAGTTGGAATTCATTCTATAAGAAAGTTTGAAAATTAGAAGCATTGTTGGTGTACATACCATCTATCATCACCATCAACATTATTTGGCGCTAGTATACATTACAAAACTAGATCTCATCATCATCACAAAAAAAATTTTGACACCTTGAAAGAACAATGTAAACCTGCCTATGTGTTTAGCTAGCAAATTACATTAATATAACTTAGTTAGTATCCATAGGTTTAAGGAACATTGGAGTTTTTCTCATGTCTTCATGTGTATTACTTTTCAAGAGAAGGTTGAGTGTCTGATATTTCATATCAAGTATTTGATTCCTATACGTTATATAGTGGTACAAAACTGACATCAACAATTTTTCAGCAAGCCATGTATCCTCCTAGAAATTAACCTAATTGCCATCACCCACTAGCCACCTCACACCTTCCCTCAAAAAACTTATGTTTCTCAATATATTACCCCAAACCTTAAATCCCATTAGAAGATCATTTCTCTAGATGTAGTGAGAAAAATTCAAATTTCCTAGAAACTTGGCTTTCAAAATTTTATACCAATTGACCTCCTCATTTATTAGATTCCACCCCATCTTCATGAGAAGCACAAAATTCAAATCAAATATCCTTCTAACTCCTAAATCTCCTCAACTCTTAGGTTTTACAAACTATGTCCCAACTAACCAAGCTTGATCTATTCTTCTCACTCTCACCCTACAACCAAAGGAAATTTCTTTAGATTTTCTCCAATTTATCTGCCATGCCTTGAGTGATTTTGATTAGAAAGAGGAAATACATAGGAATCCCTTGAAGAGATTAAATAAGAAGTTGAAGCTTACCCACACTAATTAGGGTTCTACCTTTCCAGCTGATCAACTTCTTTTCCATTTTTTCCAGAACGGTATTCTAAAAGTTATTACCTACATCTTTCGTGGTCAAAGGGAGCCCCAAATATGTATCAAGGAGTAAGGCACTATTACACCCCAGAATGTTTAAGATCCTTCACTAAATATCTAGAAGAGTGTTAAAGAAGAACACCTTTCTTTTATCCAAATAAATTTTCTTTCCTGCATTAATCACAGAAACTTCTAAGACAAATTTCCAAGCCTTAGCTTCCCTCATAGAGGATTCCCCTCTTAGGAAAGGGTCATCCACAAACTATTGTATCACCTATGGCAGAAGCATGGAAGTAGGCTTAATACCTTTGATCTCCCCACCTTGCACCTTTCTTAGGAAAGCCCTACCCAACACTTCCACCACCATAATGAATAGGTAAGGAGAGATAGGATCCCCCTATCTTAGTCCTCTCTGCCCACCAAAGTTCCCCCAAGGTGAACCATTCATCAATAATAAATAATTAACATTCTCTATCATTGATTTAACCATCCTTATAACCTTCTGACTAAAACCAATTTTTTACCATAACATCATACAAGAAGGTCCAATTGATCCTATGATAAGCTTTTGAGATATCAAGTTTCAAAGCCATACCTAGATTACCACTCTTCTCCATATTGTGAAGCATCTCATGAGTAGTTATGGCCACATCAAGGGTTTGATGCCCCAAAACAAACCCATTATGGGTTTTCCCAATAAATTTGTGCACTAATTGTTTTAGCATGTTCAACATAATTTTAGAAAAAATCTTAGAAGTAGTGTTACAAAGGCGAATTGCCCTAAAATCTAAGAGAGCCCCTAAGTCCTTGACCTTAGGGATCAAGAAAATAAACATTTAATTGAGTTTCTTGAGAAGCTTCCCAATTTTGAAAAAATCATGGGAAGCTCAAAGAAAATCTATTTTAATCATCTCTAAGAAGTGTTGGAAAAAAAAGTTGAGGGGAAACCATCAAGGCCTGGGGATTTATATTCTTTCATAGAGAAAATAGCTTTGCTAACTTCCTCCTCAGTGACCAACTATGTTAGTTCTTCATTATCCTTTGTTGAGATCATTGTGGGTATGGAATTAATTGGCCATCATCTATCCTCCTTGACATTTCTATGCTCCTCTTTATAAGAGTTCTTGAATTAAGTAGTAGCCCAACTACCTATTTCTTCAATTTTTGTAAGCTTCACATTATTATCGTCTTTGGCAACATTAATAGTCTTTCTCCTTTTATGGATTGATGTCGACCTATGAAAAAAAGAAATATTCCTATCCCCCAACTTGAGCTATAAAACCATTGATCTTTGCTTCCAAAAGGTTTTCTCTCTGATCATCATATCTTTCCAAACCTTCCTACAGTTTTCCTCTTCCATAATCATATCTTTAGAGGCTAATCCCTCCCCCATAATTTTTTGGAGCTCCTCTAACTTCCTTTCCACCTCCTTCTTAGTCTTAAAGATATCCCCAAAGTATTTTTTTGCCAAGGTTGAACATTCCTTCTAATATTGTCCATTTTAGCAGAGAGTTTATACATTGTAGTTCCTTCCACATTAATCCCCCACTACTCTTCCACCCAAGCACTAAAGTTAGAATGAAAATGCTACATTATTCCATATCTAAAAGGTCTTGGGATCCCCTAAAACACCTCTTTCCAATTAAAAAGGATGGAAGCATGATTTGATATAGTCCTAGGTAATCCTATGAGAGAGGAAGAAGTCAGACCCTCCAAGCCAACTGGGACCAAAAGTCTATCAAGTTTGACTTGGATAAGATCAACTCCCTTCCTATTGTTTGACGAAGTGAACTTCACACCATGCATCTCCATATCCATTGAATCATTTTTATTGATGAGTTCAGCTAAGTCCTTCATACTTTTATTAAAATCCACCGTTCCTCCAACCTTCTCTAAGGGGTATATGAGGAGTTAAAATCTCCCATACATAGGGTATTTTTGTTATGAGTGTTGGAGTTTTAAAACTATTGAGCAATAGAGAGCCTCAATATCAAAATGATAATACTTATGCAACCTAAGGATTAGCCATTTCCTATTTTTAGTTACACATACAAACCATTTGGATCCAAAATTAACAAATCCAAGAATGGTTTTCTTCTCTTTAGGCTCTGCAAATCCAAGGTGGGTATACCTAAGGGATGACTCAATCTGACTGTTGTTATATGAAAACTATTTTAGTTTCATTCTAATTCTCATTCTCAATCCATAAACACATAGCTAATTGTGACATTTTAAATAGAATGCATCCCATATAACATATTTGGTCATAAAGTCTTCTGTAGATCTACAAGTATTCTTTGCAACAGTGGCTAACTAAGGCTAGAATATTTCATGCAAAAAAGTATTGACCAACTTTGAAGATCTTCAGGAAATAAAAGTAAAATTGATTATAATGTTGCATTTGATATCCATCTATGATCTATTTCTCTTCCAACTGAATTAATTTGACCAGTGCCTAATCCCTTGGGGTTGGAAGTCTACTGCAATTCCATAGATCTAATTTGTTTCTTTACAATAAATATTATCAACAGTTCTTACTGGAATTCATCATTCAAAACATCCTTCCCATTACTACAACAACCTTACCAAATTCATCAAATCATTTATTTAATTCATTGAATTAATAGTAGTGATGAAAAGATATACAACTTAAGATGGATTGCATTCAATTGCACAAGTTTTTACTCACACAACATCAAGATAACTAAGTAATCAAAAGGAGACAAAATTCAGAAGGAATAGATACAATAACAGCTTATAATTTGTATTTATTTTCTTTGAAAATTGTATACACCTCCAACGAACTCAAAATGACCTTAGAAAGAAACACAGATATCATTATATATTAATGTATTCCCAGAAAACTTGTAGAGAAGATACATCATAAGACTTGCTCAAATTACTTGACCAAAAACAAACTAAGTATATGACTCAAAGCATTAGAAATCGAACCCTCACATTGCCTTGAAAACTCATTTATATAGGCATGAATTGCAACAAGCAAAGGGCAAATGTGATTGACAGGTGCCCTTCAAAAGAAACTTACATACACCTGTCACAAAAAAAAAAAAGACAAAACTACAAATAAGAAAAAGATATGCAGATCAAAAAATCTTTCGTGGGTCCCTTTCTATTACATTTCTTCATTCTGATTTGGCTGCTACCTTGATTCCTTCGTGTATGCAACTACTAAGCCCACCAATGATGAAATATGTTCTGATGATTACAAACTAACCTCAACCCATGGGTTTCATCATCATTATACTATACTATGAGAGTCACTTTTACCTGTCATTATTCCTAGGTTAAATCAGTATCCTAGGGTTATAGGATTGTCACTTAATATGAAGCATCTGATCTTGGAGGCAATATGGCTATCAAATATTAATAAATGAGCATTTTCTGCTACATCAGCCATATCTGCATTCAAAACCATTCCTCTACCAAAATATGTTCCTCTTTTGAAAAGAAAGACATACATTAACAAAAAGTAAGAGTAATTATACACATGAAACACATGGGTATAAAATCTTCTTCACCCTCTCCAAAAACTCTAAACAGGGATCTACATATCTTTACTACCCTGTATTGAACTATATTTTCTTGAAAAATTCATTAGAGAATGATGTTATTACTCACAGGGTTCTAATTTTGCCAAGTTCATCCTTTACTCTATTTACTACCTTAGTGACTTGATGACACCTCTTTGCCACAGTCTCCAAGAGATCATAATCCATAAAATCACCTGAGACTACTAGTCTTCCTCGATCAAAATTCCATATACTGGCATGTGGAAAAAACAACTTCCTCTCTGCAAACCATTTTTTGAAAAAATTTGAATTAGTTTGCGAGGTATCAACATCTTGGACCTAATTAGATATCATGGTCATGGAAGAAGTTGGCTAGTTTTAAAAATATTTTCTATTAGATTTTGTAGTGAAATACATCATGTTGCAATACATTGATCAATAAGGCATTATAAATTTATTTATATTTGGTTGATTGATTTACAATCTTTAAGTTATGGTTCCAAAACAAAGTTAGAGATATCTTTATTTGGAGGATTGTTGAGTATTTGAATTTTTTTCAATAATTGTGTAAATATTTGTTGATTTAATATTCAATGTTTCATTTTTTTCTTATAATTAAAGGGGAACTTAGTAACACAGAGCTATAGTTACACTTTATATAAGGTGAGTTCACTATAACCACTGAGGGTGATGGGCCTAGTCCAATTGGGGCCACTAGATAAATTGAGGTGCTCATAGTTTATCTTAGGACCCATCGATGTGAGTGTTATGCCACCACAACATGCACAATTGAATGCTTAGCATTCCAAGATGAAACACCAAATCTCCAACTCTCTCCTACATAATGACGCTCATATTCAATATGATATATATGGATCATGTGATCAAATGAGACAACCTCAAGATTCCTTGTTTCTCTAGATTTTCACTCACTTATAATGATGTGATATGTTGGTTATTTGAAAGAGATCTTGCTCAATCAATGGATGTCAACTACTTCAAAAAATTCCTACCAAAAAAATTGCAAAGAAAAGGGTTTAGAAATGTATTTTACTTCTAGAATGCAATAGATCATGGATACTAGTGTGATCCCCCAAGGCAAATGTAAGATGTTAAAACTATCATGATTCTATTAACACCATCCACTAATGCATAGCAATGTACAAAAATTAATCAAAGTAAAGGTCATATATATCTCATTGAACCATGCAAGACGAAATTGCAATCAGCATGCAACTAGTGGTTTGGTCTAAATACATTTACCAAATATGCATCCAAAATATATTTAATTCAACTAAACACTACTTTTAGAACTATCATGAAATCAAAGCTTAATCTATGTGAGGAAATTTAGAAATCATGCAATACTCCAAAACACAAGCAATCCACCATAAAGACCAATAATGAATTATGTAAGGCCCACTCTAATACCCTATCATGGATCTGATGAAAGGAGCATGAATAGGAGTCAACTAGGTTATGTATGGAATTCTATTACTAATAATGATTATGAGATCCTATTAGAGACTAATGTAGATTTGGGTTATTATAAGAGTAATATTGATCAATAATACTAGATCACATGAAAATAAGACTCAACATGTTCAAGCTGAGAACCTAGTCATGAGATTTAAGGTTTGATTTACTAGACAATTAGGGGAGATGAATTAACATTCACTCTCGTAAGAAATAGCAATGAATATAGATCATATGATAACAAACATAATAATTTCACTCAAAGATATGTTTTAAAATATGATGACCTAGTTTGGAAACATTCAGTGGCATTAGAAATCAACCTTAGGGACACACACACCTCGTAACGAGATAAAAGGACAATGTTAGAAATATTACTTGGTTAGTTGATTTGAAAAGATACTAGTGAACAAGTCTGCACAATAGTGATTTTCACTTATGACATATATCCTAAGATCTATTTTACATTTTTAATAATTAGGACTTTCGTGTTTCATTGTTATGATAGACAAAGATTGTGATGGTATTTAGAATGGTATTTTTGTTATGATTAGAAAGAGTAGTGTTATATATATCTTGACATTTTAATGTTTTGTAATCATTATATGGAAATTAATTGAATATGTTAATACAATTATGTGATGTTGGATCATTCTACACTTATTGGTATGTATTTCTATAATATTTCATTGCACTACTGATAGTTAAGTTGAGTGTGCAAGAAATTTGAACCATGGAAATTATTGGGGGAAACAAGTTCCAAACCTTGTGAACATAGTTTAACCAAGGTGAATCTTTAGAATATTCAAAAGCCTCGTTGTGAAAGTATTTTTCTTTGTAATGGTATAGTTTCTTGCTTGTGCACATGTTTAATCATAATGTAGATGCATTAAAGGCATGTCAAGGGAAGTGTAATATATTTCTATGTGTCACTTAACACTTGTATTTGTCTATGTGTTGATGACATGTCACTTTGAGTGTTAGTCACAAGGTCACTTAATCTTGGTCCTTTTCCTTCCTTTCAATTAATGCTTTAGTACACCCATTTGGGAGAGAGTGTTAGGATGGGTCACCATCATGTTGAATTTCGAATTCAAACTTGATAGGGAGTTTAGGGGGCTTAAATGAGATCCTAAAGTGTTATTTTATTGTTAAAAAGTCACCCAAATGGTAGTATAGCATGTTAGAGGCAAAAATTCAATTATTTTAAAGATTTCCTAGCTTAGTGAACCCCTTAAACAAAGCCATCTTGAACCAATTCGAAATTTTAAGTTTCCCAAGAAAGTAACCTCACCGTCCCACTTGGTCAACCTTCTTATTTTGGAGGAGCAACAATGTAAGATAGGGAGGCTTGATGTCCTTACTAAAAAAAGGTAGTAGACGGTCTTTTTAGTGGGAGGGGTGACAAGTTAATGGGTTGTTCACCCACTCTCTAATCTTAGAGACAGCTAAGTTTTGGAGGGAGATTAAGGGAGCTCTACTACAACTATCCTTACCCTAGCTTGGACCAAGGTTGGTGACTCAACCATGTTCTTTTATTTCTTTTCTTTAGTATGGATAAGAAAATCTACAAGTACAAAGAGTTATCTATGGAGTATGCATGGCATTGTGAATCTAGTGTTATGATCTTTGTCATTGTGTTGTGGAGAAGTGAATGTGTCTTGTGCTCTTGGAGATTTTTTTTCCTTGGTTTTGCTTGCTTGTTCTTCATTTGTTATGTTGTTGTTGTTTCTTGTTTGAATGTAAGTGTTGATTGTGATTAAGGGTGTGAAGGCTTCACTCACCCTTGGGAGGGAAGAGAAGCCTTAGGTGAAGGGCATAAGTTGGGCTTGACAATGCAGTTGAGAAAGATTACCTCATGATGAGGGTTTGATATTATCATGGAGTATGGACTCCATTATGGGCATGAATCTTGTTGTTTTGAGAGGTATAAGGAGTCTGGGGTGATGAGGAGGAGGTGATTTATTTTGAAGGCCTTGAGAGGCAATATGTATTGGCAATATGTTATTGATGTTGTTATAATATCTCCTCTTTAAAGAGCCCACCTTCAACCAACGTTTTATGATTCCAATGGAGAATCATTGTGCAAGCCATGGGAGGGTGTTGATTGTGTTTTGTGTTGTGTTTTCATGCAAATTTTGGGTGAAGTATGCATGTAACTTGTTTGGTTCTTGTTTCCCCTACTCAGTGGGTGGCTTCATAGAAGCCTAGGTTGGGAGGTGAGCCTCCATGGTTCATCATTTTATCTCTCATTGTAGGTCTAGGTTTGATGGTCTTGTAAACTTGAAGCTCTTATTGTCTTTCATGTGCATAGGAGAAGGAGACATCAGGGTGTTTGAGTTGAGATAGAACACAAGCCACATCTTGATATGTGAATCTAAATGTGTTGTATGAATAATGTCATTGTTCCATTAAATTTTCAATCGGAAGGGTTAAGAGTGCCTATGTATTGTGGAAGGTATTATGTTGTGTATATTTGGGATATTTATTTCCACCAACTTTGTGTGTCATGAGATTATCATGAAAGAGAAATTTATTGTAATGATAAGATTTTTTTTGTGTCTTGAATATGATTGTATTGATGTGAAGAGTTAAGCATCCTAGTGGAATTTGCATTTTGAGATAATGGAATTATATTTGGCCTTTAGTCATGTTATGAATGATGATCAGGAATTTATAATACTTGAAGGTTCTTAAGTTGTATACATAAGTTTCTCCAGGATAAATTTGATATCATAAAAGGGTTGTAATGATTGGGAGATTATCTCATTTGCATTATCTTACTATTCAACTCCATTGTATAATTGTTATGCACAAATATTCAAATTGATCCTGTCAAGAGATAGTATTGATAGCAATGATTATCCTTGTTGAATGTTATTATCATTTTAGTTCTATTGTATAATATTTGTGAATGTACATTCAAATTTAAATTTGTACGAGAATAGAATGTTAATCCCTATCCTTGAGAAAATGGTTTCTAAACTTCATTAAGCATAGATAGGAACAATTCAGATAGTTTCATATAAAACCTTGTCATGAAATGTATATTTATTGCATTGAGTTTAATGTTTAAAAGTTAAATGAAAATTATCAACTTAAACTATACAAGTATGAAGAGTTCTTCAAATTTGCATAGTAATAATCTATTAAAAAAAAATTATGGACTTAGAGGTAGGAAATCAATTGAGAACAAGGAAGCATATTATGTGAAGTAAATAAACATAAACTGTAGATGCACAAAACTCTCTGGAAATTGTATGGAGAAAGTGAATTAATGCCTCTTGCCATTACAGAACAATAAAATAATAGGCATGAATAATATAAGATTATCTTGAAATTTTATAAGATAGAAATCAATAATTTAAAAATCACCCCATTAATTGGGTGACAGTCTTGAGATTGATGTCTTAGATCATGACAAGACCTTGTGTGTAAATAAAAGAATAAAAATATTTTTTTAGAAAAACCACATGCATGTATACATAATAAATTATTTCAATATCAAAGACAAACCTTAGAAAAAGATAACACCAAATTATAAAGTGCAATGTGATATAAAAAGTAATTATGCCCATTCAAACGCATGCCTTGACTTGGGTGCAAATATAGGAAAAAATAATAATAATAATAATATGGGGTGGAGACAAATCTGACATGATGTCAGCCCCCCACAACTTTCAAATCACATACACCTTGGGCTAATAAAGGACCTTGCTTGTCTTAGGCGCTAAACTAGAGGAAGAGCAAATTAGAATTGTGGAATTTGATGCAAAGTAAAGAGATTCACCTTTTTTCAGCCCCATACACATAAAAAAATGTGAACCCATGTGCTTGTGAGAAGGGGAGAAGCTAGTAAATGAGGGTGTACTTTTCAAGCCAAGTTGTGATAAGACCTTGTTGCTACGTTTTTATTTCTTTTTGTTTAAAAAAGTGCAAAATGCAATTTGTCAACATCCTTGGGGAAGGGGTTAAGTACTTGTGACCCATGCCTATGCATTCAAAATTGATTTAAGAGGGGCTATGATATTTGTAAAAAGATGGGAGTAGGTGTCTAAGAGTAGTTAGGAAATGATGGGTGTTTATATTATTATTTTAATTTTGAAGGGAGAGGAGTTTGGTAAGATATTATGTAGGATGCATAGAGTAGTATATTAGTAATATTAAATATTGAGATATATAGATTGTAAATTTCTATAGAATAATAAAATTGAGTTAGTAAAAATGAAAATAGAATAAAATAAACTAGGCATTAAATTAAGTCCAAAAATATGAATGTTGCTCGTGTGTATCACCTAAAGTTAATGGGTTAAGAAAATTAAGCACGGGTTAGGGATTGGCTAGGTAGTATTAGAAGCATAATTGGCATTAGCATAATTAAATGTAGTTGATTATTAAAATGTAAGATTTGTATTTAATTATTTCTCTTTATAAATATTTGTAATAAACTCAACGTTAGGAAGGGTTGGTGTTAAACGACTTGGGAGATATCTTGTTAAAAATAGGTTATTTGTATTAAAAAGATTTTTTTTTTTACGTATAATTCATGCATCTAATATATATGCATAAAACCCCTATATAATTAAATTCTTCCCATATAGGGTGTATTGGAAGTTCATAACCAACACAAAGAATGAGTGATCATTGAATGTGTAATATTTATGCGATGGAAGATACATCATGAACAAGTATCAATCGTAACTATGAGCATAAATCTTATGGTTAAGTAATATGATATTAGCCCTCACCCTATGCACATACTGGGTACAACATATCATATATGTCAAAGAGATCAAGTTGTTATACTCGTAATACACATAATATACTATCACTATGAAATTTAATAAGCATGTACTACCTCGATCTCCTTTGGAACAAGTATTGGCGAGTGACTTCATTCATGAAACTTCCTCTATTTGAGATGCACCCTTCATTTGGCTATTTTAACTAAGAGGTAGATCTATGCAATCTTATCTCATCTTATAGACATTTGGACCTAAATTACATTTATCGATGATGCCTAGGGCTTAGTTGTTTTAGTGGATGTAAGCATGACAAAAAAATTTGACTAGGTGTATCAAACTACTTAAATGCAAGCATTCTATATTCCATGTAAAGTCCATTCAGATAGGATTCGTCATAATAATGTTGATTTCTAAGTATTTTAAAAATAAAAATTAAAAAAAACTGGTTGTGTTTTGCCCTGTAAGTTTGGGCATGAGAAATTAGCAATCATTTTGATACCATTATGGTAACAATTTCTCCAAGTCCCTCCTTAGATAATCTAATCAATAATAAGTTACAAATAAGAAGGTTGTGATATTACTATCAGAATTTAATTATGCAATTTTTGACATGAATGGGGTTCCAAGAAGAGTGTGCACTTGATATTGAGTAGTATGAGAAGTCCTAGTACTTCATCTTTGTGAGCATCACCTAGATCTAATGAGTACCATGTGTTTCATTCATTCTCATGAAATATGGGTCAATGAGTTTGACTCAAAAATTACAGACTTAAATCCTGATAGCAATATCACAATTTGATTTGTTGTGGAAAATATCTTCTACAAATGAGAAGTTATTGGCCTTTTATATATGTTCAATTACAGTGAAGGGTTGAGATCAATTCAAGATCACAAGGGCCAAGACTACTCCAATAATGCACTAATTAGGGTTTTCAACTACATGCATTTAATGATGGCTAGTTACAATAGGGGAATTAACATGTAGGCCATTAAGAAAATTACATAGATTTTACTGATCAATTATAAAATAGGTTAGGTAGAGGCATTAGATACATTCCACATGTACACTTGGCATAATATGGTTAGTTATTTTTGAATATGTACAACAATAAATATTTGATTGGTTGGAAATGGATAGGCACTACATTAACATTCTTATCTTGCAATCTTTGTTTTAGTGTCACTTCTCCATCTCCAAAAGTGGGAAATCTTCTTATTGGCATGACTTCAAACTTGCTTATATATGAAATCTTGATGTCCTTTTAGTTTGACACTGATCTTGCTTCATGACTTGAACCGCTTGAGCTTGAACTTGATTAATGTCTTGACTTAATCATATCATAAGATACATCCATAATCATAATTTGATCATCACATTTGGTTGAGGCTTCTAAAATTTTAGTTATAAAACTTCAAATATCACATCAAAGATAACCTCCTTTATGTTACCATATATTTATGATGTTGTCTCCCTCCAACCTTGGATTGGTGGCCTTGTCATTACTCTTGCATTTTTGTCTCACTTCGCAAAATGAGAAAATGTCTATGTTAAGTTAATAAGAAAATGGTGAAATGTAAAAATATCAAGATATTTTGATAACCAAGGTTTTAACTTCATATGAAATTGAATTGGCATTACTAAATTTCCATCTTCTAATTTAGACATGATTTTCAAAAAAAATCGAATTCCAAAATTCAACTTTCCTTTGTACAATACCCAACTTGACTCTTATTTTAATATTTAATCATCAAAAACTTTTTTTTGATACATGCCTACTACAACTACATAAACTTCTAAGTTTGTTGAGATTTGAAAGTTCTAGTTTTCATACTCTTTTTCCTTGACCTACCAAATGCTATTCAATGCCTAAATAATTTGGAATGAAATGAAAATTAAATAATTAGAATACAAGCATTATGGGTCAAGACTCGCATGATTTAGTAAAAGGCCAATGTCATTTTATTCACTTACATGATAATTTTTAGAATCTAAAATAATTAGCAATTTCAAATAATATTTCTTTACAACTGACTTGGGCCATTTGAGACTAGAGTCAAAATTGTGAAGGGTGGCAAGTGTATTTTCAAATGATTAACATTGAAACCCAAGACAGGTTAGAATTTTGACCTCTCTTGGGCTGATTAAGCCTCAAGGAGGTAAAAATCTCAACCCTTCTTAGGCTTAGGTTCAAGACAAGTTTCAATTCCTCCATTAATATTGTACTTCAAGGCTTCATTTCACATTCCTTTTCATGTGATTTTAACTTTGAATTTGAACTTAAGTTCCCCATATTCTTTTTGGTCAAACTCATACTTTAGTTTTTTGTCCAACATCGTGTACTTATTTACTACATTAAATAAATTATTTCATAGATAAGGTTTTTTTCATGTATATGTTAATGATACCCCTCATGCATTTTTAGTTTTGTCTTTGATGTTTGATGTACAGGGGAAAAGTACTGAGAATAGAACCCCAAGGAGGTCATAATTTTGACCTCTCTTGGGATTGTTGAGTCTCAAGGATGTCAAAATTATGACCTCACTTGGGCTTGTCCAAGTTTAGTCCATTAAAAATATGCTAAATGTTGGTTTAAACCTCCAAGTTTCTAATTAATTTCTTCTCCATTTTACTAACTTTTTTATTAGAAATCCAATTTATTTTTCACCTTTCCTTCAAAGAAAGGTTTACTTCTAATTCATTTCACCTTTAACAACTTACTTAACCTTCAACTCTTAAAACTTACCTTACTAGTGTCAATATTCACCCACAACTTTACCTATTATGTTCTGATTTTGTTTTAGATGTTATTCAAATTTGGGATTTGAATTGACATAGAGTCCTAAGGAGGTCAAGTATTAACATGTCTTGGACTTCTTGAGCTCCATGGAGGTTGGAATTCAAACATGTCACTTGGGATGACCCAAGTTGGTGCATTCCAAAAAATTACTTATTATCAGATAGATTTTTATATTCAACCTTAATTTCCATTCATTTCAATCATTCTTCTTATTAATAAGTCAACTCAATTTCCCCTGAAATTTCACAATTAACAAGAAATTGATCATCTTTTTAAAATTTATATCATCAAAAAAAACTATTATTTTATTTTTCATTTTGTATCATTCCTTTGGCTAAACTTCTTGACCCCCTTAAGGTTTGACTTGTAAAATGTTGTGCTTGAGAGTTGGTTGGAGAACAACAAGTGTTTGGGGTGATAGAGCCCTAATATGATACCAATCTTGACCTCACTTGGGTTCAGCCAAGTGGTTCATTAAAAAATTATCTAAGTAATAGATTTCCTACTTTCACTTGCATTTATTGTTCTTATTTGTGTCTTTCAATCAAGGAATTAGTTAATCCCTCCATATTTCCATCATCACCAATCAAATCATTATTTCATTTCTTAACTAGAATTATGTCTCAAGTTAAAAGTGGTAGCATTTGAAGTGCTAGAAGAGTGATTAGTAGGTGGTCAAGATATGGAGCCCAAAGGAGGTTAGATTTTTGGCCTTCCATAGGCTTGGCCTAGGGGATAAGACACTTCAAAGTATTTTCCTTTCAAAACTCAAACTTGTACTTCCTTGACCTTTATATCTACAAGTTGATCATTTTTAGCCCCTTAACTTCTTGATGCATTCACTTGTGATCCAAATTCTAACCCCATATTGGTCATTCATCATTCCATACTATTGAGGCAAATAGCTTTGGTTTAGAAAATTTCACTAATCTCATAACACCACACACACACACACACATGTCAATATGTAGAATATCAATGTGTATATGTACCTAAGTACCATCTAATGTTTTAATGAAGATCATAGCATTTAGAATTTCTGATGCATATTATTGTTAAAGTAATATCTCAAATTTGAATTCTGGAAACAATCATATTTATACTAATTGTTATCAATTACAAATAGACTTAGTTAAGTCTTAAATGGAATTAGTTCTTGTTATGACTAGTCATTGGGTGTGACCATTCTACTGATCAGGCACATTGGTGAGTGGACATGTCTCCAAATGGAGACATGCCCATTCACCCATGTACCCATCCTCATCATATATAATGTATATGCTATTCAATATTGCAACATAATAATTGATTAATGTGTGTAGATTGAAAGCATCTCAGATGTTGATCTTGAATAATATTTATCATCATTTTGCATTGATTTTTTTATATACTATGCAACACTTGTATACTTCATTGGCATTAACAGTACCTGCAGCAAATATACACAAGTTAACAGCGAAAAGGAAATCTATAAGTAAAATTTACATGGTATCAAAGCTTGGCTAAGGAAAGATCATACTAAGTTTATTGAATCAGATTTTTACTTTGAGACAAACAATTCTCTCTCCCTCCAAAATAACAAACATAATGAGATTCAAACATCACTTTGGAAGTGTTGATAACTTTGAATCGTGGAAACTTCAAGTAATGATGTTGTTAAAAGAAAATACATTGGAATCATTTGTAAAGGAGGACAAAGAAGAACCTAAAGATGATCCTAAAAAATTAGAATGGATTGAGAAAAGTGAAAAGGTAATGAAGCTAATTGTTGATATTGTTTGAGACCACATAGTACCTATTGTGGCAAAACATACCACAACTTATCATATGTTTTGAGCTCTTGAAAATGCATTTATAATCAATAATACTGGCAAAAAACTTGCTCTTAAAAGATAGATGAATAGTATAAGAATGAATAAAGGATAAAATATGAATGCTTTCTTTATGAGAATCATGAACTTAAGAGATCAATTATCTGCACTTGGTTATGAGATTGAAAATCAAGAGTTATCCATAATAGCATTATGAGGACTTTCAAACTCATGGGAATTCTTTATACAAGGCATAAGTGCTAGATCTAAAATCCCTAAAATGGATCATTTAAGATCAGATTGCCTTCAAGAAGAATCAAGATTAATGATTAACAAAAAACACAAAACCTTAGATAAAGATGTTCAAGTTCTTAATACAAATTCTTATAAGAAAGGAAAGAAGAAAAACAACAAAAGGAAAAGAAATTTTCATGGAAAAGGGAAAACCAAATAGAAGAAAGATTTGTCCAAAATCCAATGCTTCAGATGTGATCTATATGAGCATTATGTAATAAATTGTCTCAATAGATCTAAACCTTGAGAATCTTTTGAAAAATCTAAGAAGTCTAATGAAGGAAATGAACATGAGAAATATGCTTTCTATTCTATATTATCCAACCAAATATCAACTAAAAGGAATACATGGATAGTTGACAATGGGTCTTCAAGATACATCACTGGATATCAGGATAACCTAGAAAACATAGAAATAGAAATAGATGAAGATGTTACAATTGGTGATGTCTCTGCATACTCGATAAAAGGAATTGGGACTTTCACCATAAAATTGAAATCTGGAAATTCTATTCAACTTTCTAGTGTTCTCTATGTACTAGGTATTAAGAGGAATTTAATATCTATATCTGTTCTTGAAGATGATGGTTATAAAATTGCTTTCATGGAAGGGAAAGTACTAGCATGGCCTAAAAATCCAACCATTAAATGGCCTCTAATAATAGGAGTGTGACAAGGGCTTCTATATGAGCTATGTGCTAAGACAAACCTTGCACTTGTACGTAAGACCTCTGATTCAAATGAAATATGGCACTGAAGACTAGGTCATATCAAATTTCATGCCCTAACTTCAATGAAGAAGATAGTAACTCGAATACCCAAGTTAAAACATATTCACAATGAATCATTTAAAGGTTATGCCTTAGGAAAAAACACTAAAATATGATTTCCCCATAGTTTGAGAAAAACTAAAGAAGTGTTGGAACTAGTACATTTGATTTATGTAGGCCCATGTCTATACCATCTATAGGAGGATACTTGTACTACTTCATATTTGTTGATGACTTCTTAAGGAAGACATGGATATACTTCCTTAAATGCAAAGAATATGAAAAAATCTCTCTAAATGTAAAGAATTCAAAAATATCACTAAGAACTCCTCTACTAAGAACATTAAAATTATAAGAATAGATAATGGGAAGGAGTATACTTCTAAAATATTTAAAGTGTTTTGCAAACTAACTAGGATTAAGAGGGAGTTCACAGTCCCTTACAATCCTCAACCAAATGGGGTTGCTGGAAGAAAGACTATTGTAGAAGTTTTTTCGGCCATGATTTTTGATCAAAACTTGAGTATGTATTTTTGGGTTAAAGCATCCAACACAGTAGTCTATATTTAGAATAGATGTCCTCACTCACATTTGGACAATAAGACTCCTGAAGAAGCATTTTCTGGAAAGAAACCTCACATCAATCACCTAAGGATATTTGGATGTCTTGTATATGTGCATGTACCTAAAGAGAAAAGGACTAAGTTAGAACCTTCTAGAAGAAAGGGTATTCATATTGGTTTTAGTGAAATAGTAAAAGGATATAGATTCTACATTCTTGGATAGAAACAAATAGAAGTAAGTATAGATGTCATCTTTGAGGAAGACATTTCTTTCAGAAGAGCCAAAACCATTGATGAACTAGATACATTTAATGTATCTCTAAAAGAGACTCCTCTTGAGACTCAGAGGGAGTTTCCTAAAGAGACTACAACTAAAACTAAAATCCTTCCAAAGACTTAAGAAGAGAGTCTTGATCACTCTAAAAGGTCACTTTGGGCAAGGAAAATAATATAGGAAGGAGATGGATTTGCAACCCCTTCAAGAACCTTCTGAGAAAGTAAGAGACCTAGAAAATTGACATATAATGCTTTTGTATGTGAGAGCTTGAATATTGAACCTTCTATCACTTCTAAAGCATTTAAACATCAAGCTTGGAAAGACGCCATGGTGGAAGAATACCAGTTTATACTAAAAAATGATATTTGGGACATAGTTCTAAGACCTAAGGAAAAATCTATTGTGTCTTCAAAATGGCTCTTCAAAGTCAACTATGCTACAGATGGTAGCATTGAAAAACATAAAGCTCATTTTGTGGCTAGAGGTTTTTCTCAAAAGGAAGGAATTGATTTTGAAGAGACTTTTGCACCAGTTTCTAGGTACACTTCTATTAGAGCTATAATAGCCATTGTAGCAACCAAAGGTTGGAAAATCCATCAAATGGATGTAAAAATTACTTTTCTTAATGGAAAGATAGAGGAAGAAGAATACCTAGAATAGCTAGAAGGATTTGTAACTCATGATGCTAGTTCTTATGTGTGTAAATTGAAGAAGGCTCTATATGGACTTAAAAAGGTTCCCCGAGCTTGGTATGAAAGGATTGAAAAATACCTCTTAAGTCTTGGACTCACCAAGAAAGTGGCTGATCCAAATCTCTACTTCAAAGTAACTAAAGGTGACATGTTAATTCTAATTCTTTACATTAATGATCTTCTAATTACAGGGGAAGAGCATCTTTCTGATCAATGTAAGAAAGATTTGGCTTCTGAATTCAGAATGAAGGATTTAGGAATTCTCCATTACTTTCTTGGTTTTGAAGTATGTCAGAAGTCTAGTAATATTTTTCTACATCAAAAGAAGTACACTATTGACATTTTGAAAAGACTTGGAATGTGGGATTATTGACCGATGTCAACACCTATGGAAACCAATCTTCACAAGCTAAATGAAGCAAGTGTTGAATCCAAACTAGGTGATCCCACCTTATATAGACAAATAATTGGGTCCTTGATGTATCTTGTAAATACTCAACATGATATCTACTATGTAGTGAGCGCATTAAGTCAGTTCATGTGTGAACCTTGTGAGATTCATCTTGTAGGTCTGAAGCACATATTGAGGTATCTTCAAGGTACTATTGGATATGAACTCAAATATGAGAATACTAGCTTGGAATTACATGGATATACTAATGTTGATTGGGCCGAAAGTTTAAAAGACTAAAAAAGCACATTAGGATTTTGCTTGAGTTTAGGATCAACCATGATTTCCTAGATATGCAGAAATCAAGCTTCTATTGCTCAAAGTTCTATTGATGCAGAGTATATTGTAGCAGCGATAGGAACTCAAGAAGTAGTGTGGCTTTAGAAGTTACTTTCAAACTTGTTTAGTGAACCTTTAAAACCTACTATGATTCATTGTGATAATCAAAGTTGTATTAAGTTATTTGTGAATCCAATATTTCATGATAGATCCAAGCACATAGAGATTCCTTACCACTACGTGAGAGACATGGTGGAAAGAAGAGCTATTCAATTAGAATATATTAATATAGGTGATCAAACTTTTGACATTCTCACCAAGGCTCTCCCTAAATTGAAAGTTGATAATTTCAGAAAGAAACTTAGCTTGATTGAAATGTAAGTTTATGAGATTGAGTCTCAACGTTGTAAAATTTGCTTAATTAATTAAAGATATTTAAAGTGTAAACTCTTTCATCATATGTGTGACTCTATGATTCATGGGCCTACCTTATGTTCATTATTTAAGGAGATAATATTTTATAATGGAATGTTGATTCTGATAATATAAGGTGATGACTTTATTATTATTAGATTACTATAATGATGAATATCATGTGACTTGATATTCAAGGAAAGTTCATGTTAGTTAAAAGAGAGCATGTTGATGGATATCATGTGACTTGATAGCTATTGAAGATCAATATGTTCAAATTCATGGTGGATATTATGTGACTTAATATATATGGATATACCATGAACTAGTATGGTGTATATCATGTGACTTGATATATTTATGCTCACCATAACTGAAAAGAATATCATGAGACTTGATTTTCTTATATATATCTAGAGGATATTACTTCTTACAATGAGAATATTCATATGCACTTTGTCTTCCCTAGCTAAGATGGAGGGTTGAGGAAAATAACTTTGGTTCAAAAAATTGCATTAATCTCATAAGACCATACAAATGTATATACATGTCGATATGTAAAATATCGATATGTATATATATATGAGTACCTTCTAATGTTTTAATGAAGATTGCAGCATTCAAAACTACTAATGCATATTATTTTTAAAGTAATATCTCATATTTGAATTCTAAAAAAAATCATATTTATAAATAAATTGATATAATTCCATATTCGATTGTGTAAAGATTTTTACCATCAACATTTCAAATCACACTACATGATCCATCATCAAGTGAAGAGAGCAAGAGATAAAGGTGTGGTTTATACTTGCATTTGACATGTTATCCTTGGTGTTAGGATGGTTTCATTTTTATGTCATGGTACACTCTTGATACATGTTTAGAGTTTTGACATGTTATGATATGCTCATATGGAGCAGGTTATCTCTTTGGTTGAGATGGTAATATCATGTTGTCATGTTTATGTTCCTAAGGCCATAGTTGAAACTTTGACATTGATCTTGGTTTAGTTTCTTGGTATTAGGTACATTGATCATAAGTTGGATACTTCATGATATTGCTATGTTGCATTTGGAGTTGGCATGGATTGATTGGTTATAGGTGCTCATAATACCTAAAGATGGACTGGTGATGCTAATTTCTCTTGAATTATAGAAGTACTTTTTGGAATGGTTGATAGTTTCAGTAGGAATTATAAGGGGCATTCATCTGATATGCATTTGAGAGAAGATTGTTCTTAGATGAGTCTTGGTTCAAGACTTGGATATCTTGATAAGAATTCTCATTCCCCACTCTTGGTCTACTCAGTGATTTTCTACTTGAGAGGTATAGCTCATTATTTTTCTTAGTTGCATTACATTTATGCTTATCTTTCATGGATATGCATCTTGAGCTACAATACATGAGTTAGTTCTAGAGGGTTCATTTGAGAGATGGTTTAGCATTGGTCATCTCCTTTTGCATATGTTGTTATGCCAATTGAGTTTGGGAGATGGTTATATTGGGCATATTCCTTGGATTAGGAATGGTTTATGAGTTTGATCTTCTTGTGAGAGGCTTACATCCATAATTAGTTATATGGTATTGTTTGTGTGTTTTTGTGGCTTCTTGTTGGGGTTTAATGGAGGAGGTCATACTTGCATAGTTTACATCTAGAGGTGTGTGTAGAAGGACATGATATAGTTTATGATTTGCATGGTTTCTCTTTGATCTCGGTTATCTTATTGGATGTTTAGTTTTGATTACATTGGATTTGAGATTTGTTAGAGATTGTGATCCTTAGTTTGTGCTCATGTATGTCTTGATTAAGTAAAAATAGGTTTTGAAAGGACCCAAAACCTTGTACAAAGGGAGAAGAAACATATATGAATGAGGACCATAACAAAACTATGGAAAACCACCCAAAAAACTAAAGGGACACACCCAAGTTCCCTACAAGAGGGAAAATAACCCAAGAAACCAAAGTCCATCAAGATTTACATTTTGGTCCCAACTTATGAGAACGTAAAGCCATATCAAATGAGGGTTTGGTGGACTTTCCTTTTTTTTCCTTTAACAAATGTCTACCCATCCTCCACCTTTCCAACAACCTTTTTCCAATCCCCACTAACCCCAAAAACCCCAGCTACAAGAAAAGCACCAGCAATAGAGTTCTGGCTAAAGTCAATAGCATAAAAAGGGCCAACATCAACCTTTTGACTCAAAACTACCAAAGGAATAGCAATTGAATCAATAGAGTTAGCAGTAGTAGAAGAGCCATCAACAAGAGAAGTGTCATCAGTTGAAGGGACAACATTTAAATCACTAGAGACAACAACTAGAACTTCATCTAAATTAGCAAGAGAAAAGTAGTGTGACTCATCTACCATCATGGACACTTTCTAAACCATATAGTGGTCATCTGAAAGTCCCAACCACCAAGAAGGTGATTTCTTCGAATGAACTTTGTCAAAGGAACAATGAATCACTAGATGGCTAGTCATATGATATTTCCTACATCTAAAGGGGATACCCTCATAATCAAGAAGTTGAATCCAAGGCCCAAGAGGAGAAGCCAACTTTATCTTTTCTGGAATCCCCTTAAAGACATCAATCTCCATCGAGATCTAGGCATGGTTATGCTCATGTATGTCATGTGAGATATGACATGGTTATTTCTTTATCTCTTTTCTCTGTTGGTTGTGGAGAGCTTGGGAGACTATTGGAGATTTTTTATGAGAGTTGTTCTTATTTTTTATGATATTTTTTATGTATTGTGGATGTCCTTAAGACTACATAGATTTACTTCTTTGAGATGTTGTGAGTGGATTAGTTATAGATTTGATATTATCTTTTCCAATGGGAGCTTTTTGGTATATATGTGGTAGGTATTTCTCTTGAAGCTTCTAATTGCAAGTTACAAATTGGATATATTATTGATGTATGATTCACTTGGTATACCTTTGGAGGTGTGGGTAGTTGGATGGATTTGTAGTTGTTGTGGGTGTTATTTTAGCTATGGATATTTTGACAACTACGGATACATGTGATTACCTTTGGATCAGGTCTTTGTGCTTGGCATTTTAGTTGGTACAAGATTTTATGATCTTCTAATGCCACAGGTTGGGTGGCTTTCTCTTTGGATGGTTTCTATGTATGTTCAGTGGTAGTGGCATAATAGGAGGTGAGATCATTCATGTTTGAGATGTTGGATACTTTAAATTTTTTTGTGGGTACTAGGATGAAGCACTTCATGTACTTTGATCCATTATGGTGGATGTGTTGGGAGGGATTATTCCCTTGTTCATTTTTGTGGCTATAGATTGACCCTATGCAATGTATACAACAAGTGGTAGATTATTTAGATAATGGATGTTGCACACATTGCATAATATTGTTATATTGTATTATTTTATTTTATTATATAATGTTGCACTTAGATGGACGTGCAACATGTCAAGATTCCCATGGGATATACTTGATGAATTGTATTCTAACATTGTGATAATATTTCATGTAATTATTTAATATTGGGGAAAATAATTAAATGTCCAATATTAAATGTGGGGTCAATGGGTTAGGTAACACATGGTTTATGTAATACCACTTGGTGGTTTTGTGGGACTTGTTACTATATAAGCAACCACAATGGTAGTTGTAGAGACAAGATAGAAGGCAAAAAGGTAAGAGTTAGGAGGGACAAGGCTTGACAGGTTAGCCAAGGGAGCATTTGTGAAGGTTGGAAGCATGGCATGGGATGTGTGGATTCATGCTTGTTCACATGGACTGCTTGGATGTGGCTATGTCTTTGAAGGCTTCCATGGTTGTATTGCAATGATTTTTTTGTTGAATAATACATGGTGATGGACGCTTTTGGAGGCTAGATTTTTCCCTCACTGAGGGTTTCCCAAGGTATATCGTGTGTCATAATTTTTGTTCATATGTTGTATATTCTCTTGCTTATGGATTTTCTTATTTATTTCAAATCTATTATAAGTTATGTGGAAATGATTATATTATTTGGTGCAAATTTCCTTACCAAAGGGTTCATAAAAGGCTTAAAGGACTTGCATGGCCATGTGAGTAAATTTTCAACAAAACCATTAAACCTACCATTAATAAGTAGTGGATTAAAGAATGTTTCCACATAAATTAACAACAAAAACACCAAAAAGAAACATGGGCCAAAGAGCTAGGCATTCTTCGACATACTTGACTTTGACTACACCATTTGAGCCTAGTCTTCTCTAGGAAACTTTAATGGTTTCTTGAAATCGTCATCCTTTAAGTCCTTCACTCCATCCCTTTCCTCTTGCAAAAAAAAAATGGTGTTGGTAGTGTATCAATGTCCCTTGCAAGATTCGCGACATGGTTTACCCACCTCATACAGATTCTATAAGTCTAGAGCTTGTATCAAGCATTGACAAGTTTTTTTTTTTTTTTGCAATGACAATGACACTTGTAACAAGTGGTATTAGAGCTTGGTCATAGGTTTGAACCTCCTTTGTGTGTGATGCATATGTACAATGATTGATGTTTAGGGGATTATTGGTAGTGTGCTAACATCCCTCACGGGATTTGTGACATATTTTAACCATCGCCTATGGATTCTATAAGTCTAGTGGTCGTATTGGGCATTGTCATGTTGATCTTTTGGTACAATAACAACCCCACTTGTAACAAAATAGTGGTAGATGAAGAGTGCATCACCTTGAGGGTAGACTTGAGAGATCTAGGGAACCCACTTTTGAGGCTTTTGATTCCATTCTTGATTATACCAACTTTTTCCCACATAGAATCATAATTGTAAACCTCCTCACCCACAATAATCTTCTCATTATCTATGGTCATGTCCCTTCTCTTTAATAAGGGAAGTAGTCTTAGTTGGGGAATTAACTTTACTGCCAACCTCACCCTTTCACATGAGATCAAGAGACTATGTGTTTAAGCTCTCTAAAATATGGGAAGGGTTTCTTGTAGCAAAATGGGTTTCCTTTTTAGAGATCTTTTCATTATGACTCTTCTAATCACTAGCTTTAACCTCCTTCAAGGAATCTTATTTTAAATTATTTCCCATCACTTGTGGTTTGAAAATCATAAAAAAATTTCTTAGGGAAAAATGACACCAAGATCAAGAAGCTCAAGAACAAAGCACAATATGGACCAAATGATGTATGATCATAATAACAATATGAGAATGAATGTGTACAAGTAAAATAGAAGTGCCTATATATAAAGGCCTCTAGAATGACTAGGAGTTAGAAAAATGATAAGCCTCACAACTAAGCACATGTCCACCAAGAGTGGATTATCCTCCATTGAGCACAGAAGTTAGTGTGATGATGAGAGGATAATATTACATAGGTGTATCACATAAAAAGATGTTGTAGACACCATGTGTTTAATTAGAGTGTGAATAAGTATGTTGTCTACATGACAACTCAGTTGATTATATAAACTCTAGTGTTGTAGAAACCATTTGCTAAAATAGAATTGCTAACTCTTGTGTTGTCAACAAGACAACTCATATGAGTACGCATACTCCTAAGTGTCCAACTAATAAATAATAAAATAATGCATTTAACCTAAGTAAACATAAGTAAAGTGTAAATAATAATTAATTATTTACACTAACACCCCCCCTTAAGTGCAACTTATGGGAATGCACTTAAGCTCACAAAAGTTATGATGAAAATGCATAATGGGTCTCGACTACTAGGCCATGTTAGGTACCCAAGTACAAATGCAAAACAATGCAATCTCTTTGAAAATGGAGAAATAGGGAAAGCCTCGTGGGAAAAAGCCTCCCCCAAAAAGAGAGAGAAATACAATAAAGAAGAGAAGAGTCATAACATCCCCCCTGGTGAAAAATCCTGCACCCCCAAGAGATCTCACAAATGAAGATAGACCTCTGTGAAGGGCTTGGTGAATATGTCATCAATCTACTACTCTGTAGGACAATACTACAATGCAATGACCTGCTCATGAATCAAATCTCTAATGCAATGCATATGAATCTCAATGTGTTTTGTCTGTTGATGTTAGATTGCATGTTTTGAGATTTCAATAGCACTCTATTTATCACAATGTATGATTGTGGGTCTAGGTATGTCAAAACTAAACTCCTTTAGAATCTGTTGTAACCAAATAGATTTTTTCACCGCATTGATAGCTCCTTGATACTCAACCTTAGTTGATGAAAGAGCAATAGTGTTCTTCTTTTTACACTTCCAACCAATGGGGTTAGAACTAAGATGAAATATATATCCTAAAGTAGACTTGCGAGAATCAAGATCCCCTACATAGTCTGAATTTGTATAACCCATGAATTGGAGTCCAATACTAGCTATATATCATATCCCATGTGTATGTGTACCCTAGATATAGTGCAACATGTGTTTGGTTGCCTTCCAGTGAAGTTCATGTGGCTCTTGCATGAAGCACAAAATTATGCCAACTGCAAAGGATATGTTAGGGCATGAATGTGTCAAGTAGATAAGACTTCCAACCAACTGTCTATACAAAGTAGCATCAACAAGTGGAGTGGAACACTTTGCTTCTAACTTAACACCTGAAAGAAATAGAGTAGACGTAGCCTTGTAGTCACTCATGTGAAATCAAGCAAGAAGATCAAGAGCATACTTGGGTTGTGATAATGTGATCCCTAATGAAGACTTATGTATCTTAATACCAAGGAAATAATGAAGTAGACCCAAGTTTTTCATCAAAAATCTATCCTACAAAGTAGCCTTGACACTATCAATGATGGATATTGTACTCGCTATAATGATCAAGTCATCAACATAAAGCACAAGTAGCAAGTGAGAATCATCCCTCTAAAGAATGTAGACATTCAAATCAAAATGGTATTTGGTGAACCCTGTTGAGAGAAGGAAAGAATCCATTTTGGTATACCAAGCTCTAGGAGCTTGTTTAAGTCCATAGATAGAATTTTTCAACTTGAAAACCAAGGTAGAATCCTGAATGAACCCCTATGGCTGCTCCATATAAATCTCCTCATAAAGATCACCATTCTAGAATGCGCTCTTCACATCCATCTAATGAACAAACCATCTTTGTGCCGCTACTATAGCTAGTATCAAAGGAATGGAGTTGATTTTTGTAAATGGTGCAAAGATCCAGTGTAGTCAATGCCAAGTACCTAAGAGAAACCTTTTGCAACAAGTCTAGGCTTATGTTTATCCACATTTCCATTCACTACAAACTTGTTCTGATAAATCCATTTACACTGAACCAATTTTCTTCCCTTAGGAAGAGAGACTAAGTCCCATGTGTCATTTCTCATAAGAGAATTATATTCTTCCTCCATTTCTTTATCCCATTCTAGAATACCTGAAGCTTCTTTGAATGATTGTGGATCATAAGCAACTACAATATAATCATGTGGGAGTGAGTTGTGTTGTGATCTTGTCCTCCTAGTATTTGAAGGATTCCCTTCCAATGGTCCTACCACATCTAATGTTAGTTGAGCCCATTTAGGTCTAGTGGAAGAAGATGTAGAAGGAATATCCTTAACTTTAGCTAGCTGATGCCTTTGTTTGAGTCATGGATGAACATCTTCCAAGTCACTGTCTTCACTGTCACTCTCTTCAATGAAGGAGGAAGAAGGAGGAGTTGAAGAAGTAAAGCTTGGACAACTTTCTTCAAAATGTACACTCCTCTCATAGAATATGTCATGTGTATCTAGATTCATTAACTTGTAGGCTTTATATGAGTATGCATAACCAACAAAGATGCAAGGTTTACTTTGTGGTTCTAATGCCTTGCATTTTTGTGGAGGTATTCATACCCATGTTGGACAATCAAAGACTCTAAAGTGCTTTGAGAAGGTTTCCTGCCAATCAAAGCTTCAAAAGGAGTGATATCCTCCAAATCTTTATGAGGACTCCTATTTTGGATGTAGTTAGCACAATTCATTACTTCAGCCCAAAAGACTTGATCAAGGGACTTATGTAGTAGCATGCAAGTGGTCATCTCCTTGAGGGTTTTGTTCTTCTTTTCGAAAACACCATTCTACTATGGCATGTATGGTACTAAATTTTAAAGGTCAATTCCCTCTTGAGTACAAAATTCTATAAGCCTTGAGTTCACATACTCCCCTCCATTATCTGTTTAAAGGACTTTTATGGCTTTCTCTGACTACAAACTTGAGCCTTGAAGTTGAGAAATTGTTCAAACACTTGACTCTTATGAGCAATGAAGAATACTTAAGTGTAGAGAGTGTAGTCATCAATGAAGGTGAGTGCATAGCGAGACTTTCCAAATGATGGCACTAGAAATAGGGCTGCCACATCACTATGAACTAATTCAAGAACACATTATGCTCTTCAAGACTTCCCCTTGTCAAACATGTTTTCAAGATACTTCCCAAGTGTGCAACCTGAACAAACACCTTCTGAAAACTAGACTTGAGGTAGACCATGAACCATGTTCTTGCTGCTATGCTAATGAAGATACCTATAGCTAAGATGTCCAAACCTCTTATGCCACAATTTTCTTTATGTATTTGAATGCATTAATGAGGCTTGTGCATTAGATTTAGGCACAACGGAAGAGAAAATGTAAAGCCTTAAATCATGATTAACTTAACCTATTGCAACCATAGAGTCATCTCTGATGCTTTTCACTATCACTAAATCTAGAAGAAATTCAACCTTTTTTCCACCTCCATAGTGAGTGATTTGGTAGACTGAAAGAAGGTTCAAGGTAAGATTAGGAACATATAGAACATCATTGAGCACTCCATTTTTCATCTCAACTTCACCTTTTCCTTCAACTTCCACTTTATTATCATCTCCTACAAAGATGTGAGGTACCTCTGAATGCATCATTGAAGAAAAATCTCTCTTTAAAGCACCCATGTGATGTGTGGCACCTGAGTCAATAATCCATTCTCCTTGACTAACAATGTTTGTGAGGAAAGCTTGCCCTTTGCTCTTAGAATTTGAAGATGAAGACCCTTTTTCCTTATAAGAATTAGGCAATGGAACATTGTGTTTCTTCATGATGATTTTCAATTCATCAATCTGCTTATGATAACACTAATGTTTGTCATGACCACTCTTTTTACAATAGGCACACTTCTTCTAGTCCTAATTACTATCCCCCTTTTTGTTGGTATTAGGAGAAGAATTTCCTTTTTGATTTTATGTTATTTTTGTTAGGGTAATTATTATTTTATGTTTATTAATTAGATCATCTTGATTTAATTAATTAAGTTATTTATTACTCTAGTTACTTAAGTTATCTCTTAGATGCATATAATTAATATTTTATATTAATAATATTGTGCAACCTAGTTTTATTTCCCTTTAGGGTTTTGTTCACCTTTAAGGTTGAACTCTTGTATTTTTCTTTTCATTATCTTGGAATACATTTTGCCCTCACTCTATTGAGATTTTCTAAGCTTTAATTTTTCCTTCTTTGGTTTCTCTTTAGTACAGATCATTTGCATGCAAGTGTTCTTGGTGATCTATGAAGTTGGTTTTCACAACTTCTACATGGTATCAAACCTTCCCTACTGCTAGCTAGTTTGGAGATCTTAAAGTTGCAATTTGAAGATAGAAACCCCAGCTTTTTTGAGATTTTTACTTCAATTTGGAAGAGATGTCTTTTATGGGTGCACTTTGGGAAAAACAGATGCCATCATCATGCTCAAAAGGCCTAGTATAGTCAAAATTCATATAAATTTTTTGAATTTTGGCCATTGTAGCCTTTGAAAAAAAATTTGGCCTCCCAAACACAAAAAATTGAGAAAAATTTTTAAATTTTTTTTTAAAATTATTTATGGCTGCTCTAACCGATGACCACCAAGGTGCCACCCCACCACCACTGGAGTGCCACCTATGCTCAGCTTGTGCTCTGTTGTAGCCAGCATGCCACCAGTGGCTCAACCCATGCCCAATTGCCATAGATGGGCCATATCCAACACCATCACCAGCGCAACACCACCTAGTGACCACCACTTGTGACATTCTTACACCTGGCCAATTGACGTCAATTCCTGGCCCGCTAACATCACATTTTTTTACTACTAATGTCACTTCCCAACAAGATGACATCATCATTATGGTAGGGGATTTTTCAAGTTGCTGACATCATTTTTTGGCATGTTGGCATCATTTTCTAGTGTGTTAATGTCATTTTTTGGCCACCAAATTTTTTTTTTGGCAGACGACCATATAGCCATCGAATCTTTCCCTATGCCTGTAATTTTCTAGAGAACTTATCTTTGGAGGAGCAGTTCATTTTTGGCCATAACTTGAGCATATAGAGGTCTTTTTTTTATCCAAAACAAGTGCTAGAAAGCTAGTTCTGAGCCAGAGATGATGATGCACGTTTCATTTTATTATGAGGCTATTTGAGTTCTTGCTTTTGGTGTTGAATTAGAGGCTTTAGTTTCCTCCCTCTCTACATCTAGCGTTCAAGTTTTTTTCTCAATTTTTGTGCTTTTCGTAGTTGTTTCTTTAGTTTATGAGGGATATCTTTATACATTGTTGGGGGGTGCATTTTTTTTTACAATTTAATTTAAAATTGACCCTTCTACTTTTGTCTTATTTTCTCAATGTCGGGCCCCTCTATGGCCTAGATGATGCCACACAACTACCACAATTGGAAAGAAAGCACACATGGCTCAACTTCTTATGTCACGTGGCTTATGGTCATGTTTGGATGAGAACCAACCTGTCCTACAACACCCTTTTGATATTCTTTAGCACATAAACAAAATGGATAAAGCCATGGGATTGATTGCATTGAATATCTTTGATAGTCTCCTATTTCACCTGGATGGTTTGACCACTCCTCAGGCTATTTAGACCAAGTTTCACAATTTATTTGACATAGTGAATGAATTACAAGCACTACAACTTGATGCAGAGTTGACTTCTTCGACACCTACTAGCTTTCCCACTATTGAGGACTTCTTGATGAAGTTCAAATCACTACGTACGGTTTTGCAAGGATGTGGGAGAAACAAAACAGATGATGAGTGTATTTTTTTTTATACTCTCAAAGTTGCAAGGATAGTATCAGATTGCTTCTTCCACTTTCTACTCCACTATGGATGCCTTCGGAAATAGACATCAAATGCCTTCTTTTGAGACATTCTATGATTAGTTGACACAAGAATAGGCAAAGATTCAATAGGTGGATGTTAGGATTAAACCACAAACAAAAATAACAATTACATGCAAATATAACAAATATCAAAAAATAATAGATCACATAGAAAAGAGCATAAGACACCAAGATTTGACATGGTTCACCCAAACCCTAGGCTACATCCACCAAATAGCAAGTGCAATATTTTTACAATCTAGTGATTACAACCTGATTACAATCTGTGATCCCTTATAGCTCAATACTATCACAAGAACCAATTTTTATACAAGTATTTTTATTTCTTTAGGGTTATAATTAATAATTACATCTCAGCCCAAAATCTTAATAAAATAAGGCCCAAAATTATTATTTTTGGGGTGATGCCCCTAGCCCCAAAGAATTTATGATGTATAGTACTTTTCTTATCAGTCACCAAAATCTAATAGTGGATGCTTCTAGCTCTTATAGAAAAGAATTGGTTACTTAGTCTTCTCAAGGGAAACCAAAACAGAAAGCCAAACCAAAGAAAGATACACCAAAAATTGATTCCAAACCTCTAGCTAACCCTTCTAAGGGTAAATCTTCTTTGAAGTCTATTGAGTCTACCTCTAAGACTAAGAAGAAATGAGTTGAAACTTGCAATTTTTGTGGAAAGGATGGACATCTCATTTCTAGGTGTTGGAAATGTTTGTAGGCTTTAGAGGAAGTCATGTAGGAGCATCATATTTCAACTCCTAAGTCTTCATCCCCCCTTGCAAGGAAAGGTCATGCTCTTACTACATGAGCTATGACTTTTGGGCCTCCCTGGACTCTTGATTCTAGTTCCTCTCACCATATGACAAACACTTTGCAGTTGGTCACCTCACTTGCTCCTTGTGCTACTTTATAAATTGCTATTGGGAACTCATTACATCTTTCAGTCATAGGTTCTAGTTTTGTTGTATTAGTTGGGGGTCCTCTTCAAGATTTTCTTTTTGTCCTTGACATCTCAATGAACCTACTGTCTATCTATCAGATTTTCCACTCTAGCTCTGGTAAGATAGTTGAGTTCTCACCATATGATGTGGTTGTTTGGGACTTACATGATTCTAAGTTGATTGTGGCTACTGGGAGTGTTGACTCTACATTTCACCTCTATAGATTTGATGGATTTGAGTCTTCTATGACACAAGTTCCTATCTTGTAGCACATGTAGATTCAGTAAGCCCAATAATCTCCTACTTGGGGACTGATTAGGATCCACTTTAAACAACAATCTCCCACTCAAAGACTGATCATGTAGCTATGTTGCTACTCCATGAGACTCCCACTAGATCAATCCACCTTGGACTTTTTTGTTTTTTTATTCATGTTTAGTCTAGAAGACCAACCGAAGTTGAAGAGGAGTTCAACTTCTCCCTTGTTACTATCTTTGTAAACATATCTGATGGATTGTCATCTATATGTATCTTGTCTAGCTTTAACTTTCCATCCTCCAAAATAGACTGAATGAAATGGTACGACAACTGTATGTGTTTGGTCTTTGAATGTAGAACTAATTTCATTGCAAGATGAATGGCACTCTAACTATCTATAAACAAATAATTATCCTTCTGAGGATATCCCAATTCTTCCAAGAAGAACTAAAGCCATATCATCTCCTTGGTTGCCTCTATAGCAACAACATACTTTGCCTCTATAGTGGATAAAGCATTAACCTTCTATAACCTAGAAACCTAGCTCACAGTTGCCCCACCAACAGTAAAGACATAACCTATAGTACTCTATCTGGTATCAATATCTCCTGCCAAATTTGAGTCAACATAGCCTTGTAAATCAGTAGTAGAACCCCCAAAGTGTAAACAATTATTGGATGTTCATCTCAAATATCTAAGAATCCATTTGACTACATGCTAGTGCTCAATTCTTGGATAGCTCATATGCTAGCTAACAACTCTCACTGCATGTGCAATATCTAGCCTTGTACATACCATAGCATATATCAAGCTTCCTACAGCTGAAGCATAGGGTACCTTGGACATCTTTTCCTCCTCTTCTTGTATCTTGGGACACATCTCCTTAGTCAACTTCAAATGACCAGGTAAAGGTTTCCTGATAGCTATAGCATTCTCCATCAAGAAACATTGCAACACCTTCTCAACATAATCAGCTTGAGATAGCTTATTCTTCCTATCTCTACAAATCTTCATACCAAAGATTTTTTTCATTGCTTGCAAATCCTTCATAGCAAATGCATGTGCTAACTGGCATTTCAACCCCTTAATTTGATCCATGTTAGACCTAGCTACAAGCATATCATCAACATATAAACATATAATAATATAGTTGTCATCATCCAACCTCTTGAAATAAACGCAATGATCTAAGTGACACCTATTGTATCCATGCTCATGCATAAAACTATCAAAATTCAGATACCATTGTCGAGGTGCTTGCTTCAAGCCATATAAATTTTTCTTTCAATTTGCACACTAAGTTCTCCTTACCTTTGACCTCAAATCCCTATGGCTAAGCCATATATATCTCTTCCTCCAAATCACCATGAAGGAAGGTTGTTTTAACATCAAGCTGCTCCAAATGCAAATCTTCAGTAGCTACAAGACTTAAAATAGTACGGATAGAAGTCATTATAACAATTGGAGAAAATATCTCATCAAAATTGATTCTTTTTTTATTGTGCAAATCCTTTTACAACTAACTTGGCTTTAAATATTTTCTTACCTCCTTCCTCTTCTTTCAACTTGTAAACCCACTTATTATGTAAAGTCTTTTTACCTACAGACAATATGAATAAATCTCATGTCTTATTGTTCATAAAAGAGTCCATTTCATCTTTCATTGTAGACTCCCACTGAATCTTAGTATCCACCTACACAACTTCATCATAACATTCAAATTCACCATCATCTATTAATAAAATAGAACATAAAGAGGGAAAAAATCTTTCTGGAGGTCTAATTTGCCTTGTTGACTATCTAATATTCACTGGTGTGTGTGGTATTTGTTGTTGTTGTTGTTGCATATCATGGCGAATGGCTGGAACATCATCTTTTGGAGTATCATCTAGCACTACATAATCATCTTCTTTCTTCTCATGTTGCTGCAACAGATCTTTGTACAACACTTTCTCATTGAATATGACATCCTTGCTTCTTACAATTTTATTATTTTCAAAATCTCAAATCCTATAACCAAATTCCTTAATGTCATATCCAACAAATACACATTTCTTTGACTTAGCTTCTAGCTTGGTTCTATTTTCAAAATTTATGTGAGCAAAAGCTTCACAACCGAAGGTTTTGAGAAAAGAATAACTCACCTTATTACTAGTCCATGCTTCCTCTAGAATACCACAACCCAAAGGAGTAGAGGAACCTCTATTATTCAAATATACAAGAGTATTGACAACCTCTGCCCACATTTATAAGGGCAATCCAACATGAAACCTCATGCTCCTTGCACACTCCATTATAGTCATGTTCATGCATTCAACCACTCCATTTTCTTGTAGAGTCCTTGGAACAATTTTCTATCTACGAATACCATTAGTGGAGCAATAATCTTCAAATTCATGACTACAATACTCACCACCATTATCAGATCTGAGACATTTTAATTTCTTACCAGTCTCATTTACAACCAAGCATTTCCATTTCTTGAAAGTTTGAAATACATCAGATTTTTATCTAAGGAAATAAATCTGTACCTTTCTAGTTGCATCATCAATAAATGTAACATAATAATGAGAGCCACCAAGGGAAGATAGCTAGGCTACTCCCCATACATCTGTATGCACAATCTCTAATTTCTCCTTTTTGTTTTCCTTCCCAGTCTTCACAAAACTCACTCTTTTGTTTTCCATACACACAAAATTCATAGAAATCCATATTAATACATTTTAGACCTGGTAAAACTTTCTTTTAATGAAGTACTTTCATACCTTTCTCACTCATGTGCCCAAGTCTGTTTTGCCACAATGCTATATCAAAATGTATAGCAACTATTTGTTCTCCCTGCTCAATAGGAGCAATTATTCCTAAACATTCATTTTTCTTTGAAACAATTAAAGTAGAAGGAACAATATGACCTATACAAAGATATAATATACCTACTTTCCAACCTTTTGCTACTACAAGGGAACCTTTTGAAACCTTCCAATTTTTATCATTAAAAGTGACTACACAACCCTCATCACCAAGTTGCCCTACTAAAATTAAATTCCTACTTAGTCTTTGAACACGTCTTACGTCATGTAGTAGTCAATGATTCCCATTGTGCAACTTAATCTTAACTTTTCCCTATCCAAAAATCTAATAGGGTTCATTATTAAACAAGCCCAAAATCCCCTTGGACATAATCAATGAAATATCCTCTATGTAGTGTAGTATGAAATGAAGCACCAAAATCTAAAACCCATGAATTATCAACACTTTCTAAAGATGGAAGCAAAGCATCCTCTTCAGATTTGTTACTTACCACATTTTCCTCCTTGTCTCTATTTGGTTTATCGCCTTCATTTTTCTTTTGATTTCAACAATCTTTCTTTTTATGCCCTAGTTTCCCAGAATACTAGTAGTTGTTTGGTCCTCTCAATTGAGACCTCCTCCCCTTTGACTTTTCTCTTTATTTCCCATGATTTCCAAAATTTTTTCCTCTTTCAGTTGTTCTACCTCAACTTTGTGTGTTCAAAGAACTTCCTAATGTAGATCCACCTAAGATTTTCTTATGAGTTTCCTCACTCAAAGTAACACTGATCACATCATCATATTTTAGGGTACTAGATCAAGGAATTGAATTATTCACAGTCATTACCAAGTCATTCCAACTTTCAAGCAAAGAACACAAAATCAAGAGAGCCCTAATTTCTTCATCAAAATTGATACCCACAAAAGATAACTAACTAGTAATAGTATTAAACTCATTTAAATGATCTCTAATAGATCCACCTTCTTCCATTTTCATATTAAATAAATGCTTCATGAGAAATACCTTGTTTTAAGCAGAGGGCTTTTGATATAATGTTGCTAGGGTTTTCATCAACTCTTCTATTGTCTTCATTTTTATAATATTAAATGCCAACAATGGTACCAAGCATAATCTAATGCTTCCAAGTGCTTTTATATTTAAAAGATCTCATTCGTCATTTGACATAGATCCCTAATTCTTGGCTTTGCCTTCAAATGGCTTCCATAAATCCTTCTGATAAAGATAGTCTTCCATTTTCATCTTCCATAACCAAAAGTTCTACCTATTAAACCTATCAACCCTTAGCTTACCCCCGTCTTCCATTGCTCCCACACAACCGTGAGACTCCCACTCAACTATGAGACTTTCCTAAAAAGGATAACTGGAAAAAAACCTCTCTCTGATACCACTTGTTAGGATTAAACCACATACAAAAATAGCAATTACATGCAAATATAACCAATATCAGAAAATAATAGATCACACAGAAAAGAATACAAGACACCAAGATTTAATGTGGTTCAACCAAACCCTGGCATACATCCACCAAATAGCAAGTCTAATATTTTTATCATCCAGTAATTATAACCTGATTGCAATCAGTAATCCCTTAGAGCTTAATACTGCCGCAAGAACTAATTTTCACATCACCTTAATGAAACAATCCCTAACCCTAAGCTCTTTTATACAAGTATTTTTACCACTTTAGGGTTATAATTAATAATTACATGTTGGTCCAAAATCCCAATAAAATAGGGCCCAATAATTTTTTTTGGGGCGATGCCTCGAGCCCCAAAGAATTTATGAAGTATGTATAGTGCTTTTTTTATTATTCACCACAATCTAACAATGGATGCTTCTTGCTATTCTAGCCAAGAATTGGTTGCTCAGTCTTCTTAAGGGAAACCAAAATAGAAATTCAAACCAAAGATAAACACACCAAAAACTGATTCCAAATCTCCAGCTAACCCGTCCAAGGGTAAATCTTCTTTGAAGTCTACTAAGTCTACCTCTAAGACTAAGAAGAAATCAGTTGAGACCTACAGTTTTTGTAGAAAGGATGGAGATCCTATTTCTAGGTGTTGGAAACATTTAGAGGCTTTAGAGGAAGCCATGCAAGAGCATTACATTTCAGCTCCTAAGCCTTCATCCCCCCTTGCAAGGAAAGGCCACGCTCTTAGTACATGAGCTATGACTTCTAGGCCTCCCTAGATTCTTGATTTTGGTGCCTCTCACCACATGGAAAACACTCAACATTTGATCATCTCACTTGCTCCTTGTGCTCCTTCACAGATTTCTATTGGGAACTCATTACATTTTTCAGTCATGGGTTATGGTTATGTTGTATTAGCTAGGGGTTCTCTTCTTGATGTTCCTTTTGTTCCTGACATCTCAACGAACCTATTATCTATCTATCAGATTTGCCACTCTGGCTCTGGTAAGATAGTTGAGTTCTCACCACATGATATGGTTGTTTAGGACTTACATGATTTTGAGTTGATTGTGGCTACTAGGAATGTTGACTCTACATCTCATCTCTTCAAATTGGATAGATTTGAGTCTTTTGATGACACAAGTTCCTATCTTTTAGCACACACAGATTCAGTAAGTAGACTTTGGCATGAGCATTTGGGCCATGTCAATTACAAATATCTTCAATAGATGAGCACATAGGCACTTATTCTTGGGCTTCCCTAGATTTCCTATACATATGGTGTTTGCCAGAGTTGTGTTCTTGGCAAACAACATAAGGATCCTTTTCCACATGGACGAGCTACTCATGTTTTGACACCATTGGAGTTTATTCATAATGATATCATGTCATTTCCCACTCCTTTTTCTGGTGCTAGATATGTGCTTACTTTCATTGATGACTTCTCCAGATGCACATGGGTGTACTCTTTGAAGTACAAGTCCAATGTCTTTGATTCATTTCAAGTCTTCAAGACATTTTTAGAGAAGTAGATTGGTCTTTCTATTTGATGAATACACACAAATAATGGGGTTGGAATATGTGAACCAAGCTTTCAGGAATTTTTTATCTAAACATGGTCTTCAGCATCAATTTTCAGTCCCTTACACCCCTCAATAGAATGGTGTGGTAGAGAGAAAGAATAGAACACTTCGAGAGATGGCTAATTGTATGATTCAATCCAAGTCCATGGATTTATCCTTTTTGGGCAGAGACAATTAATTGTGCCAACTATATTTAGAATCAGATGCCTCAAAAGGAAGTTCAACATATGTCTCTTGAGGAGGCTTGGTCTCATGCCAAGCTTGATGTATCTTTATTCTGAGCTTTTGATGGTGAAGCATGGGAATTTGTACCAGATGCTCAGAGGAGAGCAATGGAGTAGAAAAGCTAACACCTCATTTTTTTTGGCTACTGCAAGGATGTTAAGCTTACTGGTTGTTTGATCCTACTTTTAGACAGGTCCTATTTCGACGAGATGTCTAGTTTGATGAGTGCCTTCCTGCAATAGATACCCTATCTCTAGAGTCTACTTCACTTACCACTACTCCCTCATTCTTTCTAGTCTCTTTTCTAGATGATGACAATGATGATCTACTGGAATCTTTGTTTACTAGCAGAAGTATGCTCTTGACATGCTTTGATGCTTTGACATGCTTGATTGTAAGCCTACTCCCACACCTTTTCAATTTGGTGTTACTTTGTCTACCTCTTGCACTTCACCTTTAGTCAATCCCACATTGTATCAGTAGTTGGTTGGCAGCTTGTTGTACCTGACACACACACGTCCTAATCTCTCCTTTGTAATTGGTCTTGTCTCTCGATTTTAACATGAGCCTCATGAGAGTCATTGGCAAGCTACCAAGCTATTTTTAGATACATTCAGGGTGCACTTATGTATGGCATTCATTACACATTAGGGACTCCTCACATTTTTGGCTACACTAGCTCAGATTGGGCCAGTGATGTTGCTGATCAAAAGTCTACTTCTGGCTTTGTCTTTTGTCTTGCCTCTAGTCCTATCACATGGTCTTGCAAGAAGTAGCATGCTTATGCACTTTCACCTATAGTGTTTGACTATAGAGTAGCAGTGCTTTCTAGTTAGGAGATTTTATGGCTTCAGTAGTTGATGATTGAGTTTGGTTCTCCTCCTGATTGTCCCACTATTCTGTGGTGCGATAATGAGAGTTTTATTCATATTTCCTGCAACCTGGTGGAGCATCAACACACTAAACACATTGAGCTTCATATGCATTTCATCCATTAGCTAATCCAGGATGGTGTTCTCTCTTTTGAGTACATTCCCACTGATGCGTAGGTTGCTAACATCTTCACCAAACCTTTTGCATTTCCACAATATCTTCAGTTGCAGTCTATGCTTGCGGTTATAGACGTTGTCCTTGGGGGGTCTTATTGAGGCCTTCCTTCATTCATGTTTTCTCTATCTCTTTTTCGAGAGAGGTTTTTTTCATTGGGTTTTCTCCTTTGTCTCTGGTTTATAGAGATTTCCTTGTTTTGGGTACCTGATCAAGCCTTGTTGCTAGGATCCATTTTCTTGCTAGATTAGCTTACTTCTTGAGCTTCTCTTAAGGGGGGTGTTAGAGTAATTATTATTTTATGCTTATTAATTAGATGATCTTGATTTAATTAATTAAGTTGTTTATTACTCTAGTTACTTAAGCTATCTCTTAGGTGCATATAATTAACATTTTATATTAATTATATTGTGCAACCTAGTTTTATTTCCCTTTAGGTTGTCATTCACCTTTAAGGTTGAACTCCTATGTTTTCCTTTTCATTATCTTGGAATACATTTCGCTCTCACTCTGTTGAGATTTTCCAAGCTTTTCTTTTTCCTTCCCTAATTTCTCTTTAGTACAGGTCATTTGCATGCAGGTGTTCTTGGCGATCAATGAAGTTGGTTTTCACAACTTCTACAGTTGTTGTCCTTTCTATATCCCCTTGTTTGTTATCTATCCACTTCTTATTTTTGTCCTTTACTTTGTTTGAACTTTCACCAACTAAATTTTTAGAATTCTCATTGTTAGCCACCAATGCCTTAGACTTTGAAGACTTGAGAATCCCCAATGTTATCAACTTAGCTTGTTCATCTTCTAACAATTGAGCATAGTCATCAAAAGTGGTTTTCTTATGGGAATCCCATAAGGTAGTCTTTATGGTGTTGAAAGAAGAGACAAATGTGGATTATTCAAATGGTAGCTTATTGTGAATTAGATAAATCAACATGTCATCCTTAATGGGACTATCACAATCAGTAAGTTTTGTTCTCAACTCATTCACCTTAATGATAAAATCCTGGATAGAATCAAAGCTCTTAGGATCTAGGGAGATAAGTTCATCTTCAATCTTGTAGACATCCTCCTCAGTCACTTTCCCATATAGGTTTTTAAGAGCATTACAAATTTCCTTGCATGTATTATATTTTATGATCTAATAGAGGATTTTGTCATCAACCCCTAACCTAAGAATACTTAGGGCTTTCCTATCTGTTATCTCCCAAGCATTGATATCACTTTGAGATACTTGATCACCTATTGGTTTAGGAAAATAACCATCTACATATTGAGAAACTTCTACATTCATCAATTCACACCATTTTTTAACTGACCATGTGGCATAGTTATGTGGTGTTAATTTTGGAATCTTAAGATTTACCAAAATGCAAGGAAAGAAAGATAACAACAAGAAAAGAGGAACACAACACCAAGAGATGCCCCCCCTTTCACTCAATCAACACCCCCCCACCCCCAAATTAAATGATTTTGGCACTTTATACTTAGTGCGTTTACAATAGGCCACTTGTCAAAATGGACAAAAGTGGACTTCTAATTTTGCTATTTACAACTTCCTTTTGGAGTTCAAATCTGGTACTAAACACAGTAGCTCAAATGTACAACAATTTTGAAGTTTGATCAAAGCATTACAATGCAAAAAAGGACCTATTTCTGAAAGTGGTATTTATGTCCATACAAGCCTATAATTTGATTGCAAATTTAGAAAGTAGATGAAAAATTATTCACTTTAAAAAAAAAGGAACTTGCAAATGTGTCCAAATAAGCCCATATGGAGCATTTGAAGTTGCAAAATGTAGGATTGCACAAGTACAGTTGCTAAAAACTAAATTTTCTAACAAATCCATGCACCAAAGCTAGAAAATAATAGCACCACTAAAAAATTCAAGAAATTCTAACCAAAATCAAAAAATTGCACTTGATTTGGAGTCTGAATGACTAAGATATGGCCTCTTGAAGTTGGACTGTCAAATCAAAACTACATATGGTGAGGGGTTTGCTCAGTAAAACATGAGATTAAATTTGATGTCCAAATGGTCGTCATAGTAGTGCAATTTGACCTGCTAGTGACAGTCAAATGACCATCAAATTTAAGATAGTGTACAAATGACATTAGTGAAAAAAGGGCCCCTAGATGATGTGGCAGTTCATACAATGACATGTCTGGTGACTAAGTGTACAGAGGTGCTGACGTATACTATCAACTAGGTGTATGAATGTGTTGATGTGGACTGTTGACTATGCACTTGATGTGGCAAGATTGTAGGCATGGTAGATGTAATGGCAGCTGATGTGGATAGGGTTGGAGGTGGTCACCGGAGGTCGGTGGATGACAAGAGCAGGTTTACGATGACTAAAGGTTGTCGCTAGCATGGTGGAAGCCAATGTCAAAGGAGGGAATTTGATGAGTGTGGTGTGTGGGACTTTAGTCCCACATGTAGGCTGCTATGTTTGCTAAGGAGTTTAAAAGCCTAAATTCACAGACTGTTTATCAGCTTGAAGAGCCACTAGAGGTTTTGAAGCCACTTGCTGGGTGTTGTTAGATCCACTAGAATATGTGTGCCAACTGGTTGGTTGAATTTGTTGGATTCTGTAGCTTTTCGGTATGGTGGATGTAACCATCGATTTGTTGCAAATGCCAATGCGGGAGCCAGGATTTGATCACTCAATTTCCTACAATAGAATGCTTCTCTACAAGCCTAATAGGCCAAAACTTTTTGGAAACAAAAAATAATTGAAAATCTAAAAATAATAATTGCAGAGACTGAAATAACAAAATATGTAGATCTGAAAATTAAATTTAGAGACCTAAAATGATCATACCAATTCTACAAATTGGGCCTTTGAGTGCTTGTTTGCAAAAAAAAATTGCCTCAATTTTGACTATAGCCTAGGATAGGCAAATTTATAGTCAAAATTCATCAAATCAATGCTTCAGACTCAATGGTGAGGTCTTCTTTGGCTCTAGATGCTTCCAATAGCTGCAAATTCTCTAGATTTGAATGGCGGTCCTTTGAGAGGTGAAGCAAAAAATGGTCTCCAATGGCTATGACATGAGGCTCTTGTGGCTCTGATACCATGTAAGAATTTTCTTTAGGGAAAAATGATGCCAAGATCAAGAAGCTCATAAAAAAAACATAATATGGACCAAATGATGTATGACCATAATAACAATATGAGAATGAATGTGTACAAGTACACTAGAAGTGCCTATATATAAAGGCCTCTAGAATGACTAGGAGTTAGCAAAATGATAAGCCTCACAACTAAGCATGTCTCCACCAAGAGTGGATTATCCTCCATTGAGCACAAAAGTTAGTGTGATGATAAGAGGATAAGCTTACATAGGTATATCACATAAAAAGATGTTGTATACACCATGTGCTAAAATAGAGTTGCCAACTCTTGTGTTGTCAACAAGACAACTCATATGAGTACGCATACTCCTAGGTATCTAACTAATAAATAATAAAACAGTGCATTTAACCTAAGTAAACTTAAGTAAAGTGTAAATAGTAATTAATTATTTACACTAACAACAATAGGCCTAATAGAGTCACAATGCATGCTTGTTTCTTTGGTGATACATCATAGTAATTGTGCATGATATTGAATTTAACTTTTTTGGAGGGCTTGGTTTTCAACTTGGTAGGATGACCATTTCTTTTCTCATCATAGGGCTTCTTGGAAGACTCAGTTTTGGGGCAATTATCTAAGGAAACATGTGGGTATTGATATATTTTTTGTTATTATGTGGATGCAAAACGTTGGTAGGCTTTAAAAAATTAATTAAATCTTATAGTGCATTATATCTAACATGAAAATCACTAATAAATTTATTTTTATTTGCAAAATCTAAAACTAAATTAGTGAATGACTTTTATTGAAGTTAATCAACTTTAGTTAAATTTGCAATCTCGAGATTATGGCTAAAGAAGAAAATTGGAGTATATGTAATAGAGAAGATCAATAATTTTGAGAAGACAACAAAGTAGTCAATAATGTTTCAATAATTATTTTAATATTTTCTATGTTAATGTTTAGTAGTGTAGCAGCATGAAGCTACACTCTAGACAAGGCAAGCCCTCCTCTATAATGATCAAGGTGCTGACCTTGCCTAAATTGGAGTTGTCACTATGTAGTCCAAGGTGAAAATAATTGATCTTAGGACATGTACATGGGAAAAACCAAAAGCCTTAATCTAATTATACCACCCCTTTTGACTATAATAATGCTAAATATTGTTAACTAGTATTAGTTATTATGGCTAAATTTGATAGTGTTGACCCTAGGTACTAATGATTAAATGAATTGTACTCTTAAGACAAAAGAAATAAATCATGTGAATGACATTGGTGAGAAGCAAAACATGACTAACCACTACTATAAAATATAGCTATTTTAACTTGATGTACAACCTACAATTTTTTTTTGTCTTTTTGGACATCTAAACAAAAGGTACATATATGTAGTCTTTGATACGTTATTTTTGGTCTTTTTAGACACCTAAACAAACATCATACCTATGTGACCTTTGATGATGTAGAGAAACCTTAATTATACACGAATCATGCCAAATAAAGTATTGAAAAATAAAATGTATGTGATTTACAATTACCCTCTAAATTTCTAAGATTCAAAATTACCCTCTAAATCTCTAAAAAAATCAAGATTAAAAAACTTTAACTACTAATCTTCTCCTTCTATTACATATATCATGACAATGACTCTACATGTAACCAAGTTAAAAAATGTAGAAGTTTTTAGAGTTGTTGAATACATATATTTTTATTTTAAGAAAAAAGATTATCTTATATAACACTTTCAAAATAAATAAATAATATTTTTAAATAAAAGCTTACATTCTAAATTTAAAAAATTTAAAAAATTGATGGTGGTTCAACTTTTTTCCCTAAATAAATAAATAAAGCAATATAACAAATAAAATCAATTGTTTAGTTAAAGCAAAAAATTATGTATACAAATCTATCCAATCCTTCAACTTATTGGCACTCTGCAAGATAAAAATATTTCAAACAAGAGCTCTTGGAGAGCTTAAGTCACTACCTTGTGCATTGTGCAAGGGTGAGAGATATGAGATTCAATCTCTTGATTTAATTTTCTTTTATATTTCTTGTTTTATCTTTATTCTCTTCAATTTAATTGAAGATTTCTTAAAGTAGAAGAATTGATTATGCATTTTACACTTGGTTTTAAATTGTATGATTTCAATTTATAATTGAATTGATTTATTGTTAAATCTAATTTACATTATTAAACACCATATTTTATATGCTTGAAGAGTTTGACTATAAAAATATCCACTCACAATTCTTAGACTCTAAAAATTAGTAATGAAAGACTTAAAATGAAAGATTACTTGCATTTTAACTTAAAATGTTCTTTCTGTTTTATTCAAGAAACATAACTAGGAAGAAATAAATTAGAAAATTAAACTACAACATAAGCACATATAAGTGCTCTTGTACTTCCAATTCAAACTTCATTTTTAAACTAAATTTATTAATTTCAATTTAAAATTTAAATATAATGTTTTAAAAAAAAATTGGTATTTTTTTATTTCAACTAAATTGAGATTTTACAAATAAAAGAAAATGTACAAATAAAAGAATAAATATTTCATAATATCTACAATATGGAGTTTTCCTGTTTTAATAAATATATTTTTAAAATCAATTTATAAAAGCAAATTTGTATTTTAAGATTGGCTAAAACCTTTTTTTCAATCAAAAAATATCTTAAGTATGAATTAATTGCATTACAGATGTCATATAGCTGACGCTCAGCGTGTAGGCAAGAAGTAAAAAGATAAATCGTTGTCAATGCAATGTAGTTTCAAAATCATCTACCATTTCCATGCTTAGAATTTATTTCAAATGGTTGTGCCCATACACAAGTAGTGACAAATAAGTAGCCCTAGCCCTACTTTGCAACATCTTTCCAGCTTGTTTTCTTTCCATCAGATGAAATTGCCTATGGGCCCTCTTAGCTTGTTTTCTTGGCTGGTAGACTAGAAGAGTTGCTCTTGAGTTTCTTCAGCAAGGCCATGGCCCCCTTTTGTTTCATTTCCTCTCTTATCTCTTCAAACAAAGCAAGATTCCCCAAAGCTTTTACTACACTCTTGCACAAGACTGCACTTAATAGAGTAACAAGATTTCCCACAACTCTTGGATGAGCACCAATTGCTGCAATATTTTGTGGACTTATGGATAGATTATACAGAGCACCTGCTACATTTTGATGCACTGAAGTTGAGACAAACTCAAGCATCTCGATCAATCTTTCAATTAAACAATCTGACAATGCCATCATCTTTCTGCTTCAATGGTACTGTTGTTGCTTCAATGGCGGTGTTGTTGCTTCAACTACCACATTTACTAAACTTTTTACCCACCACTGTCTTCTCCTTTCATAAATGAACATTAATTGTGAACAGTTGTTTATCCTTATATTAATTCTAAAAAATCACAAAAACCCCAACAAAAATAGACGTAGCCAATAGAAAATTTGGAATTAATAGATTATTTTACTCATAACACACAAACTTTGGAATATCATCCATGCCATAAGAGAAAAAATAAATAGAAGGGGACAAAAGAAAACGATAGTTCCCTGCCTTTGTAAAAGGTAGGGACTAATAAAGCTACAAACACCAAACACACCTTTTTTAAAGCACATAAAAAGCTGGTATTATTTTCTTCTTTTTGATAAAAGCAAATTAAAGCACATATAAAAATGGTTGTATTTTCTTCATTTGGATTCATTTTTTTAAAACACGTATAAAAATAGCTATATTTGATTCCCTAGTCACATGTTTACAAAATTTAAAAGTCCTTCGTAGTATACAGAAGCATCTACCCAGCCAACTGGATTCATTATTTCAATGATTTAGTAAATAATTTTAAAATTGTTTTGCAATGACTATTTTTTTATTTAATTAAAATTTTATAAATTGAGGAATTCTGTGGGCTAATGTGATTCATCATTTTTTGCTGACATGAGCATCTCAAAGAACAATATTTGTTATTAATTTTTTATTTTGTTTTGTTGTTGTAGAAAGTAAATATATTGATAGTTTTGTTGGGCAGTACATGGAGAACATAAATGAGAGATATTTATTTATTTTAATTAGAAAAAGTAAACACAACGACAATATTTAGGGATATGGTGAATAGTTTTAGACAAGTAGTAGGGTCTAGAATTTAGAATTTGAAAGATTTTTCTTTAAAAAATTTACATATATTACACACACACACACATGTATATGTATTTATGTATATATGTACATACATACACAGATGCACACATGAACGATATTTATTTTTTAATTAGAAAAAGTAAAAGCAGCAGCAATATTTAGGGATATGGTGAATATTTTTAGAGAAATTATAGAGTCTAGAATTTAGAATTCAAAAGATTTTTCTTTAAAAAATTTACATATATTTTATACACACACACACACACACACACACATATGCATATGCATATATACATACATACACACATATATGCATATATACATATATATATGTATGTATGTATGTATGTATGTATGTGTGTGTGTATATATATATATATATATATAATAGAGATATGAACAATTTTTTTGGGAGTTTGGGTATGTGAATGTATATATATATTTTTAAAAAGAAATATGGAAAATTGTAAAAAATATTAGATTGTATGGTACTTCATCATTCATCAATATCAAATGTCAAAGATAACTATTAAATGTTTGTTTTGCACACTAGCACACCTAGTGTATCTGCCCAAGGTGTGCTAGTACACTCTCTTTTTGCATTATAGCACAACATGTGCAATTGCCCACATGTGCACAACTGTGCACATTGTGGAGGTGTAGTTTCATTTAGGATGGGTTTAATCTTGGTGTAGAAGTGTGCACCTCCAAGAGTGTTGTTTTCATCTTGTAAAGATTGGAAGCTTAGGACTTGCGGAGGTGCAGACGTTCACAATTGCAAAGCTCTCAAGGGTGTGGAGGTGTGCTTGAGCGTTTGAGGCCAAGGACAATGAGGAGAAGGGGACCCAAGGAGGGGCTATATAGGCTCGAGGATGTGCCCTTATGCACATCTTCGAGGGTATGCATATGCACATCCTCAGAAAGAGGTGTAAAGCGCATCTGTGCACTTAGCGCACATGCACATGTGCACAAGTGCACTTTATGCACTAACAAGCTAAAAACTTTGATTTTTTCGCCTCGTTCAACTGCTTGACTCTACCTGATTAGAGATTGGGGTTTGACCTTGACCTAGAGGAGGGTCTTAACTAATTGAGGCACCTGACTGGGTGCCTAGAAGGAGTTTTGAAACTAAGGGGTCCCCATGTTGTGACTCAAAATGGGGCGTGCGTTGTGGGACCACAACACCATCTAAATTGGGGAGATATATTATGGATACAAAGAGATGGAAACATTAAGAAAAAAATAGAGATATCGATAGAGGGAGCTATGGTTGGAGAAATACAAAGTTGTAAAGATTTAAAGGTATATGAAAGGGGAATTTTTTGAGAGAAATTGATGGATAAAGAGAGGTAGACTTTTTGACATATTGAGGGGGAGGTCAAAGATATAGATAGATATGAATGTAGGATTAGAGAATGAGAGAAAAATTGGTAGATAAATAGAGAGAGGTCGATGGGTAAATATATAAATAAATCTAGGGAGATAGAGAGCTGGTGAGATAGATTGGTAAATAGATAAAGGAGATATAGAGAAAGAATAAAAATGTGACAAATACTTGATCTTCGATTACTATACGACATACCCATTGCACACTACAATACGATGGCTAGTATATCAAATCAACTAAACTTCTATATTTAATCAATTTTTAACAAAGAAAAAGAAAGAAATCTCTTAAACACTAAGAAAGAAATCTCTTAAATATATAAGCCAGGTGTGAATAAGCACCGCGGTGCGGCGGCTTGATGCGCAGAGTTCATTCGATTTAAAGATGTAGGTTTTTAATATAGATAAGGGAAAAATGGCCCTTGAGAAAATCGGCATTTTCCAGTTAACTTGCCGGCTGAAATCTCGCCTTGGTATACTGTTTCAGGTGATGGAATTTCGTGAACACAACTTATCGATTTACCAGACTGCAATGGAGCCACGGTGAACAAAAAGGATCGCAGCAGTGCTCTACAGGTGACCTCGTTGTCAGAATACTCTTCCTAAATTTTTTGATAACCTAGCTTTACGATTAAGGGGTTAATCTTGAATCTTCAAAGTGTAACATTATTCTAAACAAATCCTGCGCGGTTTTGCCTATACTTTGTTGGATTTGCGTTTTCCTGCTGCATTGAATTCGGCTAATTCGATCGGGCATCTTATTATCGTCTCTTGTTTTCTTAATAAGATTCTTCACTCTTGAAATCCATTTCCCAGCCAATATCTCGGCTCAGCCCAGCAAATAAAAGTTTACATGTGTTTATTTATATAATGTATCTGAAATAGGTTTTCTAATTTTCTCAAAAATCTAGGTCTTCGGAAATTTTCTTGCATTTCAATTCCTGGCTTCCAGCCTTGGTAACTGTAGTTTACAGGGGAATTGTTAAACAGGGTACCATATTGTTGGCATTGTTGCTGTTGTGGGATATGTTGTATGTGTGATTCAAAACTGAGAGGGATTCCACAGCAGTGGTCCATCTTATTAATAGGCAACAGCCAGGCAAACAAGTTTCCACATCGAGTAGGTTTTAGTTTTAGTTATCCATAATATTGATTCATTCTTATTTATGAAGGGTCAGAATGAAAGCTGTTAAAAACACAAATCAATCCTTGGATAGGAATAATATAGAGGTGATTAGGTGCCAATGGTGCATATAGAGTCAATAACTATTATCTTCTATGAAATGATATTTAAATTTTCAGCTGTGGCTTGACCAGTAAGGTTACCGTTTTCCCAAGCAGATAAGTTTAACATCATAATTTAAAAGAATTTAGAAGAATAGAAATCATATTATCACATTGTTTTAAATGTTTGTAATATTCATTTTAAATATTGTTTATTTATTTAGAGACTAATCTAGAATGCAAATTACAATATTTTTAATATTTTAGAGCTTTTATTAAAAGAGGGGTAAAAGTTTATGCAGTCTGTAAGAAATTACATTTAAAGTGTCTAACAAAAATAGCACAGAGGAACCCGATTCTTATCTATTAATTGATCAAATTTATGAATGGTATCAAGGGACAGTGGTCCTTTTTCTACTATATTCCAACCTACATTTGATCTGAGACTCATTTGACCAAACAATTTGCAACACTTGTGTTCAAAAATAGTTTAATCTAAGAAAGTGCACAACAGAAAAATCTGATTGAAATTCTCTTCTTTTCATGGTTATTTTCTGTCTTTAGAATTTCAAGATATATATTAAACTTAAAATTGACAATAATAACATGTTGACCAAACACTTTAAACTAGTTTTACTATAACAAATATAAATTTTATATGCATAGATTCTAAAATCAATTCTGTTATTTTATTTTGTTTATATTTCAGATCAAACTCTATAATCCATCCTAAAGATACAGAATTTATTCCTAAACTTAATGAAAATAAATTCACACAACTAGTTTTAAAAACTATGCATAGTGACATCATAAACTGTAGAAATCAAAATTCTATAAGATAATGACATCTTAAACTGTATTGTAGAAATATAAATTATACAACTTTATTAAAATATCACTTAAGGTTTCTGAGAAGTCAGCATGTGCATAAATTGAACATACAATAATAAAAATTTAAAAATTGCTTTAGCAGATACAGATTTTTATGCATATAGTTTTAATTTTCTGGGTAATGCTCAAATGTTCTTTTTGGTGCTTGTTAATAATATTGAAAGCTAATGTATTGACTGGCACTTACTGCTAAGTTTTAATGGGCATGACAACAGGGGCATTAATAATATAATGGAAGCATAATATCAATATAGTTAACTCCAGATCAAGAGTTTAGATTTAAAAAATATATTTCAATATCATATCCTTATAAATAGCAGAGATGAATTATTTGTTGATCTAAAGTATGTTAATAAGCTGCTACAGTTAAAAATGAACTGAGGATATTTAGTTTTTCTACCCTAGGTTGACTTCTCTGCAGCTTTATTCATTACTTGTCTTTTAATTTTTGACCTATGCATTAAACATTGATTCTTCAACAATAACTAGTTCAATTGACATTAAATTACTTTACGTCTGGCTGGATGGTTACATTGCTGGGAAAGCAGTTCAAAATTCCAGAAGGGTGAAATACATGGACTCTAAAAAGGATGCCTATCTCTTCACAATAAACTTAAAAATTTATGGGCACTTGCATTCACATTTTTGATGAAGTTCAAAATATGAGAATAATGTCTGCAAGAAACTCAGGATGAGCAAAGTGCATGCTCCCAGCACTGATACAGCACGCCATGGCTTTGAGAAATGTTCCTGTAAGAATTCACCGAATAAAACTCCATACCTACTTCTGTAATACTCATTTACATCCTTGATTGCATTGTCGATAGGATCATATGGGCTCCTCCATATTGATCTGCGGATACCATTCCACAGACTGCTTATCTCTTTGTCACTTCCTAAACTACTGTAGATGACACCATATTTCTTCAGAACTGCAACATCATTAGGAGTGTCGATCAATCTGTCCATCAGATCTGCATAGCAAGTAAACACTCTTGTTTTCCACTTCATGAACGCTTCCAGTGCCACCATATTCCTCAAGAAAACGTCTGTTCTGTAATCCATCTCTATACAGGGGAGGAACAACGTAGAGCTGGCTCTATCAAACCTGATCTCTTCAGATGCCCATGTGAATGGAGAAAATTCCACTCCTCTCCGATGTAATTGTGCTGCTGTAGGGAGATTTATGTCAGCTTTACGTGATTTTTGAGATAAAAACCACCTAAATTTTGATGTCATCTGATGAAGAAACTTAAGAACAGCCCTTCTGGGTACAATTCCGTTATGATCATCTCCGACAGGGATTCTTGCCTGAGTAGGATTTGTCTTCGGTACAATGAAATTATAAAGGCATTCCAGTAGGTGCCTCTCATCATGCAAATCATTGTAGGATTCTCGTGTAAAAGAACGATAAGAATCTCCAACATGCTTGAAAGGGGAGAAGTTTTTACAGGCACTTGAAATAGTCATTTTAAGCCTATTTAAAGCTCGACTTTCTGACCCAGTCTGCCATTCCAATACTTTTTTCAAGATGAAAAGTGGGATTTGGTTCTCCGGCTTAAATATATCAGCCTGAGGGGGGAAGAACAAAGGGCTCTTCCTTTCTGGATGAAAAACAGCTTCCATGTTCTGAGAATAAGGGTTTGATTGTTGAACTCTAGGGCTTTCATATTGGTCATAACAGCCAATAAACTCCAGAACAAATACAGCATGTCGAGCCATCAACCATCCTAATGCTTCATCTCCACACCCAATTTCATCATTATAGCTGTTCCTTATATCCCCTCCAACACTAATCAGATCTTTAACCAGATCCTCAAAAGTCCCTCCCTTTGCTTTTTTCTCAACTTGGATAGTAAGCTTAGATTTATATCTTTCAGACTCAAACAGTTCAAGTTTAAGGTGATGGTAAGGTCCAAGAGAAATTACCTGTGGCACATACGCGTCTGGATTTTCACTACGCATCTGGTATAGTGAAGATGTACATGAGCTGCTATGCCTTGTTCTTCTCCATGCTTTTGTGTGTTCTTGGTTTGTTCCAGCGATTGAGGAAGCCACACTTTAGGAACAGCCATATGTTTTTTTTACGCTAAAACTATGAGGAAATGGGTTGGCATATAAAAACTCATCTCTATGTTCGTAGATATTTGTACCACTTCCTTCTCAGCAGATATTAATCATATGGGATTTTTCTGAGCTCTCTTGATTCCTTAGTCAGATGAGTACTTGATTATTCCCTTGTGCGCGTTCCTATCAAGCACTTCCCAATGACAAAAGAAAATAGAAGAGGGCTAGATTTTTTTAAAAATATTTTTTTATCCTCCAAGTTCTATGTTATTATCATATGAAAGAACACGTTTTATGATATCATGGTTATGGAAGAAGTTGGCTAGATTTTTTAAAAAATTCTATTAGATTTTATACTAAAATACATCATGTTGCAATACATTGATCAATAAGACATTATAAATTTATTTATATTTGGCTAGTTAATTTACAATCTTTAAGTTATGGTTGCGAAAGAAAGTTAAAGATATTTTTATTTGGGGGATTGTTGAGTATTTGAACTTGTTTTAATAATTGTGTAAATATTTGTTGATTTAATATTCAATATTTTATTTTTTCTTGTAATTAAAGAGGAAATTAGTGACATGGAGCTATAGTTACACTTTATATAAGGTGAGTTCTCTATAACCATTGAGGGTGATGGGCCTAGTCCAATTGGGGCCACTAGATAAATTGAGGTGCTCATAATTGAGCTTAAGACCCATCGGTGTGAGTGTGATGCCACCACAACATGCATAACTGAATGCTTAGCACTCTAGGATGAAACACCAAATCTCTAACTCTCTCTTGCATAATGACGCTCATATTCAATACAATATTTATGGATCATGTGATCAAATGAGACAACCTCAAGATTCCTTTTTTCTATGGATTTTCACTCACTTATAATGATGTGATATGCTGGTTATTTGAAAGAGATGTTGTTCAATCAACGGATATCAACTACTTCAAAAACTTCCAACCAAACAAACTGCAAAGGAAAGGGTTTAGAAATTTATTTTAGTTCTAAAATGCAATAGATCATGGATACTAGTATGATCCCCCAAGGCAGATGTGAGATGTTAAAACTACCACGATTCTATTAACACCATCCACTAATGCATAGCAATGTGCACACATTAATCAAAGTAAAGCTTATATGTATCTCATTCAACCATGCAAGACAAAATTGCAATCAACACGCAACTAGTGGTTTGGTCTAAATGAGTTTACCAAATATGCATCCAAAATATCTTTAATTCAACTAAACACTACTTCTAGAACCACCATGAAATGAAAGCTTAATCCTAGTGAGGAAATGTAGAAATCGTGCAATACTCCAAAACTCAAGTAATCCACCATGAAGACCAATAATGAATTAGCAATCATTTTGATAGCATTATGGTAACAATTTCTCCAAGTCTCTCCTTAGTTAATATAATCAAATCTAATGAGTTACAAATGAGAAGGTTGTGATATTACTATCAAAATTTAACTATGTAATTTTTGAGGCGAATGGGGTTGCCAGAAGAGAGCATGCTTGAGATGGAGTAGTATGAGAAGTCCTAATGCTTCACCTCTATGAGCATCACCTAGATCCAATGAGTACCAAGTGTTTCATTCATTATCATGAAATATGGGTCAATGAGTTTGACTCAAACATTATAGAGTTAAATCCTTATAACAATATCACAATTTGACTTGTTGTGGAAAATATCTTCTAGACAAATGAGAAGTTTTTGGCCTTTTATATATGTTTAATTACAATGAAGGGCTGAGATCAATTCAAGATCAAGGGCCAAGACTACACCAACAATGCCCTAATTAGGGTTTTAACTACATGCATTTGATGACGACTAGTTACAATAGGGGAATTATCATGTAGGTCATTAAGAAAATTACATATATTTTACCGATAAATCATTAAATAGGTTAGGTAGAGGCATCAAATACCTTCCACATGTACACTTGGCATAATATGATTAGTTGTTTTTTAATATGTACAACAAGAAAAATTTTATTGGTTGGAAATGGATAGGCACTACGTTAACATTCTTATCTTGCAATCTTTGTTTTAGTGTCACTTCTCCATCTTCAAAAGTGGGAAATCTTCTTATTGGCATGATCTCAAACTTTCTTGCATATGAAATATTGATGTCCTTTTAGTTTGAGATTGATCTTGCTTCATGACTTGAACTAGTTGAGCTTGAACTTGATTAATGTCTTGACTTCACCATAGATCATAAGATACATGCATATTTGTAATTTGATCATCACATTTGGTTGAGGCTTCTAAAATTTTAGATATGAAACTTCAAATATCACATCAAAGATAACCTCCTTTATGTTACCATATATTTATGATGTTGTCTCCCTCCAACCTTGGATTAGTGGCCTTGTCATTTCTCTTGCATTTTTGTCTCGCCTCGCAAAATGAGAAAATGATCATGTTAAGTTAATAAGAAAATGGTGAAATGTAAAAATATCAAGATATTTTGATAACCAAGGTTTTAACTTCATGTGAAGTTGAGTTGGCATTACTAAATTTCCATCTTCTGATTTAGACATGTGATTTTCAAAAAAAATCGAGTTATGAAATTCAACTTTCCTTTGTACAACACCCAACTTGACTCTTATTTTAATATTTAATCATCAAAAGCATTGTTGTGATACATGCCTACTAAAAATACATAAACTTCTAAGTTCTTTGAGATTTGCAAGTTCTAGTTTTCACACTCTTTTTCCTTGACCTGCCAACTACTATTCGATGCCTAAATAATTTGGATTGAAATGAATATTAAATAATTAGTATACAAGAATTCTAGGTGAAGAGTCCCATGCATTTAGTAAAAGGTTGATGTTATTTTATTCACTTACATGATAATTTTTAGAATCTAAAATAATTAGCAATTTCAAGTAATGTTTCTTTACAATTGACTTGGGTCATTTGAGACTAGAGTCAAATTGTGAAGGGTGGCAAGTGTATTTTCAAATGATTAATGTTGAAACCCAAGAGAGGTTAGAATTTTGACCTCTCTTGGGCTCATTAAGCCTCGAGGAGGTCAGAATCTCAACCCTTCTTAGGCTAAAGTCCAAGACAAGTTTCACTTTCTCCATTAATTTTGTACTTCAATGCTTCATTTCACATGCCTTTTTCATGTGATTTTAACTTTGAATTTGAAATTAAGTTCGCTATCTTTTCTTTGGTCCAACTCATACTTTGGTTTTTTGTCCAACATCTTGTACTTATTTCCTACATTAAAAAAATTATTTCATAGATTAGGTTTTTTCATGTATATGTTAATGGTACCCCTCATGCATTTTTAGTTATGTCTTTGATGTTCAACGTACATGGGAAAAGTACTAGGAATAGAACCCCAAGGAGGTCATAATTTTGACCTTTCTTGGGATTGTTGATGTAGACACCTAAAATTGTCCAAATACTCGTTTAATGACCAATTAAATAAGTATTTATTATTTATTTAATTACTCTACTTTTAATTAAATAAATTTGCATTTGTTTAATTATATTCGCCCTTTCTTGATTTAAATAAACTAAGGTTTATTTAAATCCTAACCTATTCCCCTTGCATGCTAACCCATTCACTTTAATTAAGTACTTTGTTTACTTAATTAATCCCTTTCGTAATCCCACTTGGAATTAAATATTAAATTTAATCCTATTTGAGCACATGGCTCCTAACTTTAACCCTCACCTAACCTCACTTTCCTAACCTAACCCATCCTTCTAACCTAGGTCAATCCACTTACCCACTAATTAATCCTAGTTTCCCATCTAATCATATCCTTAATCATTTACACAATCCTAATCAAAGGATTAGCAAACCCTAGTCACATGTGACATGTGACTCTTACACACTTACACATTTGTCCCTCTTCACATGTGAACCAAAGGTGTCTCACACATGTGTGAGAAACCTTGAGCCTCCAACCCTCTTACACTTGTCATTGACCTATCACATCAAAGGTTGCTCACACATGTGTGAGCATCTTTCCCCCTTTGAATGGTCAAAAATCGTAATCCACATGGAGTCTACTTGGCCTCCACCTCATGGACACCTCATTGATCCTAAGAGATCCTAGCTATTCATCTTGCATTCAATCTCAACCATTCGTTTCATCTCACTTCCTATAAAAGGAGAACCCTCTCCTCATTTCTAGAAGCACTATCTACCCCATTGTTATGCTGCAGGAATTGTGAGCAACCACATCCCATAAGCAAAGAAATCATCTCCACTTGGTGATTTGTGAGGTTTGCATAGTGCTACTTTGATGTTCATGTTATCTTTATTTTACATGTTTATCTTCCATATTTTGAGGTTTGCATAATCATATAGGAATAGATGTTAGTTGCTTAATGTTTATTTCGTTTATTACATTTTTATGCAATACATTTTGGCACGCCCGGTGGGACCTACTTCATGGGTTCAAAAACTAACCATCTAATGTGTTTTTGAGTGTTTTGTGAGTTTTCAAGCTTGCAGGTCAAAGGCTTGCATTTGGAGATCAAGTTTCATGAGGAGCCTCTAATCGAGCCATAAAGCCCATCATCGCATTTGGAGCACATAAGGGAAATTTTTTAACATATAACACTCTATATTTTCTTATCGCTTTATTTTCAAGTTGTAGAGGTACATATACATTGAATATACTCTTCATTATTAGGAAATTTTTTTTAAAAAAATACCCCCTCTTGGTTGATAAATAAATAGTTTTGAAAAAAAAAGTGGGGGTTTCCTTTATTTTTGCATTCTTCTATTTATGTTTTTTTTTTTTTTTTTAAATTGCTTTACTTATAAATTGTTAAAAAAGAAAAAAAATAGGGGCTTATTTAGTTTCATTTATATCTTCTTTGTGCATTTTTAAACATATATGTAAATTGTTTCAAAAGAAAAAAGAAAAAAAGGTTAGCATTTGTTTGTTGCCTTTTTTATATAAATTAAAAATCAAAAAAATAATAAATTTTTTTAAAAAATAATAATAATAAAAAAAAACACACTTTGTTTTTAGTTTGGCCACAGGTCAGCCATGACACCATCCACAGGAAATGCCCACGAGCGGCACAATCGCTGTCGCGGCCCCCATTCCCCTTCCCTTCTGCCAGTGGCGGCCCACATTGTAGACTCCTCTGCCCCCTCTGTAACTCTGCCACCCGCAACCTGAAATCTCGCACCGTTGGCCATCCCACGACCTCTGCCTGATGCCACCGCTCGATCTTCACCACACCCCACCAACTCTCCACCTCCCCTTCCCCTGCAACACCTCTCTACCCACGTTAATCCCCCGTCGCAATCCGCCAAAACTCGCTACAACCCGCCGCCTCAACCGCAGCATCTGTGCCTCCAGCGGGCTACATAGCTCCACCCTGCAAACCTGCCTCCACTTGTTCGCCGCGACCTTCGCCGCCGCCGCCGGCACTGTAACCCCATGGCCATCTATCGACCTACCGCTCACAATACCCAACACTCGCAACTGCGGCTTCATCCTTCGTGGTGTTCAAAACCCTCCCAAGACCGTGACTTCCATTGCTGCCATCGTCCCAAATGCCTCCGCCACCACCCCCCTTTGCTCTGCCCGCACTGTTATCCCCTCGTCCTCCTCCCAAGTGCCGCTCGTGGCCCTGTAACCCTGTAACCCCGTGCCCTGTTCCTATCTCCACCACCACTACCGTGGCTCACCCTGCACTTACCCTGCGACCGCTTCTAGCATTTCAAGGCCCAAAACACCTGTGAGTGCCGCCCCACCAAACCCCCTTCCCTGCTCTCAGTCGTGGCACCCCGCTTTTCCACCGCTCGCGGCCTTTACCACCGCTACAACCCTCCACTTCGTTCCCCACCACCATTGTTAAAAAAAAAGAACCCTACCACCACCCAATCGCTTAAACAAAACAAACCTTTTTCTTTTTTTAAAGATTTTTAATATTAGGTTTCTTTTTTAGAAAAAAAAAGAAATTTTTTAAATTATTATTATTATTTTTTTAAAACCAAAAAATAAATTTTATCTTTTAAATCAACCTTCAATTTTTTTAATTTTTTTTTCAAAAATGTTGAAAAACAAAAAAAAAATTGCTTGACATGCCTCTCACCGTCAATTTTTTGCTCCCAGGCTGCTGATGTCATCACTGCATCAGCAGTCCACATGCCCTTCTAAGCCATAAGGAGTAGCCTTTGGTTTTTTGCTCATAACTTGAGCATATGAACTCCATTTTTGAAAAACAAAATATCGTCAAAAAGCGAATTTCGAGCCCGTCACGCTAATGTTAGTTTCATGAGATTTTGATGTTGTTTATGTCTCTATTTTTTCTATCAAAGTCTGAACTTTGTCTTACCAGTTTCATTGCAGGATTTTCGATGCACTAACTTGTGTTTTTGCAGGGATATTTCCTCACTAACCATATTGCTTGCAGATTTTTCTTTAATTTTTCTTTAGAATGAACTTGTATGCTTAAACACTTGTCTTTGAATGCATGGTTAAACACTAAAACAATCAAACTCAATCTTCAATGCATGGTTAATCGAATGTTTTTCCTTTGGAATGAATGATCACATAATCTTGCATGTCTAAGGATCAACGAACATTGCAATACACATTTCACTTTGGTGCTTAAAATGAACAATCACACAATCTTGAATGCCTTAAGGGAAATTGATTTCATTTGCAACAATCTTGCTTATGCACACGCTCGATTTACTTTCTAGTTGACGAATCTGCACTTTTCATTTATGTTAACGACGATTTTAAGTTGGAAAGAACATTGTATGCTTTAAACACGTGTGTCTTCAAAGTAGATTACAACACCTAAAGTTTCATTGGAAAAGAACACGTGTCTTTTGAGCCCTAAGGCCACTTACGTATTCTCTCCCCTCGTGCCTTTGGGTGATCTTGGGTGCACAAGAAATAAGTGGTCTTGTTTTTCTTTTTTTTAGGAGGCTTGCTTGGGGATATCATCACCCCTTGGGACAACCTCAACTCTAGTGTTCTGGTGGAGTATAAATATCGGGAGGTGAATTGAAAGACACCTCTCTTGGAAGCAAAATATTGTCACTCTTGGCTAAGCCCCAAAGAATTTTATACCTTTGGGAAGTGAAGGAGGAGATTTGGGTTACCGTCTCCCCTTGGCTATGTGGCAATATTTTCTTTCATCTACAGATTTGGGCCTCACATACCTTATGTATATCGAGGACACCCTCTAGTTGATCCTTGTACATCCTAGTTGCAACCTTATAGGTTTGTTGGTGTGTTTGACATTCTTGAGTGTTTGAAACACACTTGCCTTGTATATATTTCCTTTTTTGATTTTGCATCTCAAATTGAAAAACCCAAAAACATTATAAAACACAAAAATTAAAAAAAATCATAAAACATAAAAATCCAAAAAAAAATCAAAACAATTTCAAAAACAGCAAAAACAAGTCTTGGTTTAGATTCCCCTAGTCAAGTTTTCCACATCAATTCCATGTCACATCTTCTTTCCATCCAAGTCATCACCCTCATACATCACGTCTTCATCATTCAAATCATCCCTTGATGTCTTAATCATCTCCATTCGTCCAAATCATTTCTTCATTTTCTTAATCATTCAATCTCATCCATAATCTTCATCCTAATCATGGTTCATAATCCACATCAAGATCCAATTCCCTCATTCAATGATTCATCCTCATAATTCTTAATCCAATCCCTTGTCAAATTCATTCCTTTCTAATTAATTCTTAATTTGATCCATTTACATCTTCATCCATAATCAATATTTCTAATTTCATTCACATCTTCTTCTAATTCAACTTTTCATCAAATCTTCTACTTTGGACATAGGAGCATTGTCACAAACATTGGACTTCCATTCAAATCTCACATTCACTTGGTTAAGGTTTTTATCAAATCACATCAAACGCTCATCAAATTCAATCAATATCAATATCAAGTCAAATCAAATAAACCTTCATCAATATCATATCAAATCAAATTCAATCAAATCAAATCATATCAAGTCCAATCCATTTCAAATCAAATTAGCATAAAGCTCCTAGTCCTAAGTTCGTATCCATCCATCATCCATCTTTCATCACTCTTCCTCTAACATCTATGGATCTGAATTTTCTTAATCAAATGGTTGACAATCTTCAAAGACAATATGGAGTTCTACCTCCTGTTCAACCTACATATCAAATCCATCCTCCACACTTCATATCCAACTCTAATCCATCTCATGTTCATTATTCTTCTACCTTTGACAAGGGAAATCCACCTCATTTTAGGTCCTTATATACCCAAATCCACCATCCCAAATCCATCATCTCCTTTATCCATTTTGGGTGCCTATATCCCAAAATCCACACTTCCATATCCCCCACAATTTTCTCCTTTCCATCACCCTTTAAGGTGTGTGCCAATGACGATCTTTCCACCTCCTTCATCCACCCATTCACAATTCTTCCAACCTAGCATCTATCAACCATGTCTTCCTCCCACCCATTCCACCTCCTTAATCCAAACTTTTTCATAAGTCATTGTCCTCAATTCCCCAATCCACTTCATCCATCTTTTCATTACCCTACCAACGTCTATGAGAAAATAGTACAATTCCTTGAAAATAAAATTTTAAAAAAAAGAAAGGAAAAAAATATCAAGGGATACCATCCATATAAATAGATGCTTGAGTCCTCCCTTCATTTTCCTATCATGTATCCATTGCCTTCCAATTCCACTTATCCATCCATTCACTTTTCCTCTTCGACTTGCACTCTACACTGGGGGCAAGCTCCATCGATGCCGCTCTTTCATTCATACCTTCCATGCTTCCATCTATCGTTCATCATCCTCCTCCATCTTTGATCTTGACTTTCACTTTCCTTTCATTCATCCATATGCACTTTCCATATCCCTTGCACATTGTCCATCCATTTTCCTACATACTTCCATCATCCTTTCATGTATTTGATCTTGACATGCTATCCATATCTTTCATCCCATAGTCCCTATCATGTTCATTTCATCAATTTTCCATCCATACTCCTACGTACTTCCATCCCCCTTTCATATATCCTTGATCTTGGTTATCCCTTCCATCCTATCCATTTCATATACCACATTTCATCTATATCCTTCATATCATTACCCCTTTTCCATACCCTCCCTCTCATATCCCATATTCATTCCCCTTTCATACCCATGCTCATGGTCACTATTACAGGCACAATAACAAAATGTTCATACATGCTTTGGCAAAACACGTGCCTTCTCTTCCTCCATATGCTAGACTTCCTACCACCTTTTCATCTTCATGCATCCCTTCCCACCATTTTTCCTTCCATTTGCATATCCTTGGTATGGGGCATTTGGACTCCTTCGAAACATGGTCCTTGGCTTCCATTTTTTGACACCATTTCATTTGGCCCCTCATATCCTTCCACTATTCCTGTCATCCACCAACTCACATTGCTTTTCCTCCATTTACCATGCCTTGGCTCTCCCTTGTCATTGGTCTCAATTCATTTATATCCATTATATGCATTCGTTCATATCACATTCAATCTAATTCTTCCAACTCATTTCAATCAACTTCATTCATCTTCTAATTCAATCAATTTTCCCTTCTTCTAATGCTTTCACATCAATTTCAATTGATTATACTCTCATCATTCTTCATCCTATCCACATCATTCTTCCAATCTCATCCATGTTCATTCTTCTATCTGCCATAAAATCAAAAATGGAAAAAATCTCAATCAATGTGCAATCAATACTAATCCAATCAATCTAATATTGCAATCTTGTACATCGATCCTTCATCAATTCATCAATTTGACCCAATCAGTTGATAAACCATTGACCATATTCAATCATTATCATGGGATGAATCCTTCCCAATCCTTGGATGTGCATTATGCTTATTGTTAGCTTTGCCATCTTTAATCAATCATCAATCAATCAATCCATTAATTGGTTTTCAACTTGACTAGGGGCAAATTTTTGCTTTGCTTTTGGTTTATTGTACATGATTGCTTGTTACTTGGATGCATTAGTATTTTTTTCATTTATCATGGTCTTTGCATCCTCTTGTCCCCAGGAATCATGGTCTTCCATATCATGGTTTCATAAGGCATACGGTTGTATTAGACCCCCTTTTTTATGTACTTGACACATTGTCATCTTGGTTCTTTATACCTTGGTGCATAGTGTTGAATACAATATCAAACTTAGGTTGTTCACACTATTGCAACATAAGTCCCTTCCATCCTCCCATCCATTTCAAGAGAACATCTGTGTTTACCTAACCCGCATGTCCTCTCGAGGGGGCATACCTTTCCATCCTCATCATCCTTCCTCATCCTTCCATGACTAGGGCATCATGCTACTAGTCTTATCCTCCCAGCCACTATATTTTATTTTTCTTTGATATAACATTACTAATGCTATATCAAAGAAGGGCAAAATGTAGACACCTAAAATTGTCCAAATACTTGTTTCATGACCAATTCAATAAATATTTATTATTTATTTAATTACTCTACCTTTAATTAAATAAATTTGCATTTGTTTAATTATATTCGCCCTTTTTTGATTTAAATAAATTAAGGTTTATTTAAATCCTAACCTATTCCCCTTGCATGCTAACCCATTCACTTTAATTAAGTACTTCATTTACTTAATTAACCCCTTTCATAATCCCACTTGGAATTAAATATTAAATTTAATCCTATTTGAGCCCATGGCTCCTAACTTTAACCCTCACCTAACCTCACTTTCCTAACCTAACCCATCCTTCTAACTTAGGTCAATCCACTTACCCACTAATTAATCCTAGTTTCTCATCTAATCATATCCTTAATCATTTACACAATCCTAATCAAAAGATTAGCAAACCCTAGTCACATGTGACATGTGACTCTTACACACTTACACATTTGTCCCCCTTCACATGTGAACCAAAGGTGTCTCACACATGTGTGAGGAACCTTGAGCCTCCAACCCTCTTACACTTGTCATTGACCTATCACATCAAAGGTTGCTCACACATGTGTGAGCATCTTCCCCCTTTGAATGGTCGAAAACCGTAATCCACATGGAGTCTACTTGGCCTCCACCTCATGGACACCTCATTGGTCCTGAGAGATCCTAGCTATTCATCTTGCATTCAATCTCAACCATTCGTTTCATCTCACTTCCTATAAAAGGAGAACCCTCTTCTCATTTCCAAAAGCACTATCCACCCCATTGTTATGCTGCAAGAATTGTGAGCAACCACATCCCACAAGCAAGGAAATCATCTCCACTTGGTGATTTGTGAGGTTTGCATAGTGCTACTTTGATGTTCATGTTATCTTTATTTTATATGTTATCTTCCATATTTTGAGGTTTGCATAATCATGTAGGAATAGATGTTAGTTGCTTAATGTTTATTTCGTTTATTACATTTTTATGCAATACAGTTGATTCCCAAGGATGTAAAAATTATGACCTCATTTGGTCTAGTCCAAGTTTAGTCCATTACAAAAATGCTAAATGTTGGTTTAAACTTCCAAGTTTCTAATTAATTTATCCTCCATTTTACTAATTTTTTAATTAGAAATTCAAATTATTTTTAATCTTTCCATCAAAGAAAGGTTTACTTCTAGTTCATTTCACCTTTAACAACTTACTTGACCTTCAACTCTTAAAACTTACATTACCAGTGTCAATTTTCACCCACAACTTTACCTATTATGTTCTTATTTTGTTTTAGAAGTTATTCAAATTTGGGAGTTGAATTGACATAGAGCCCTAAGGAGGTCAAGTATTAACATGCCTTGGACTTCTTGAGCTCTATGGAGGTTGGAATTCAAACATGATACTTGGGATGACCCAAGTTGGTACCTTCCAAAAAATTACTTAGTATCAGTTAGATTTTTATATTCAACCTGAATTTCCATTCATTTCAATCATTCTTCTTATCAATAAGTCAACTCAATTTCTCCTATAATTTCACAATAAAAAAGAAATTGATCATCTTTATAGAATTTCTATCATCAACAAATAAATATTATTTTATTTCTCATTTTGTATCATTCCTTTGGCTAACCTTCTCAATCCCCTTAAGGTTTGAGTTGCAAAATTTTGTGCTTGAAATTTGGTTGGAGATCAACAAGTGTTTGGGGTGATAGAGCCCTAAGGTGATTGCAATTTTGACCTCACTTGGGTTCAACCAAGTGGTTCATTTAAAAATTATCTAAGTAATAGATTGTCCACTTTCACTTGCATTTATTGTTCGTGTTTGTGTCTTTCAATCAATCAATTAGTTAATCCCTCCATATTTCCATCATCACCAATAAAATCATTGTTTCATTTCTTTACTAGCATTATGTCTCAAGTTGAAAGTGGTGGCATTTGAAGTTCTAAAAGAGTGATTAGTAGGTGGTCGAGCTATGTAGCCCCAAGGAGGTTAGAATTTTGGCCTTCCATGGGCTTGGCCTAGAGGACAAAACACTTCAAAGTATTTTCCTTTCAAAACTCAAAATTGTACTTCCTTGACTTTTATATCTACAAGTTGATCATTTTTAGTCCCTTAACTTCTTGATGCATTCACTTGCAATCCGAATTCTAACCCCATTTTGGTCATTCATCATTCCATACTCCTCAAGTTGATGTACATTTATTAATTTGCAGCCCGATATCACACTCCAACACTTGGCCCAAATCAGTTGACCAAACAAGACTTTTTTATTCAGATGCATTATTTTCTTTCAAGGTTTGACTTCTAGATCTTACTATTCCTATTCAAACTCATCATACTAGCATGTAGACTTTAATATTTCATAGAATTATGACTACCTAAGACAACTAACCTAGTGCCAAGTGAAAATATCAGGTTGACATTTACATGTGGCAAAGATACAAAATGAGCTATATGAGATGAATCACATGCCTTTATCCAGTTACACCACCCTTTTGAGCTATTCAATATACAACATTTTTTATTAGTATTAGTTATTTTAAATAAAAAATTGGCAGTACTCTAGCGTATATGTTTATCATTGAATGCCATGCAATCTTTAGATATACAAAAGTCACGAGTAACATTTCCCACAAGAAAAACATAGCCTAAACCACAATTATTTTTGCTTAAGTACCACTCTTTATAGAAAAATTAGTCATATGATAAAAAAAAGAACTGATGAATTATATAACACTACAAAGGCTTGGATGAAGACCCCACTAAATGTATGAACATAAGGAAAATGTGGGGTTCTTAGTTAATTCTTGTTATTAATTTGGACTAATAAAACAAAGTTCTTTGTACATACTATTTATTTTCTCAACTTCTATAATTTTATATTAAAATTAAAAAAAAAGGGTATTGTCCCATAACGACAAAGCCAAAGGGCAATATTAAACAAAATTACTATTGTTAGAACATAAAAAATACTAAGTAAAAATTAGGTAGACACCAAAGTATCTAATATCAAAATCCATATAACAGTTGCTAATCACATGTAGATAATTCATAACTAATACCTCCAAATTAACTAAGCACACTAGAGCTAAAATAAACTTACTATAAACACACATCATAGTAGTCAAACCCATAATAAAGGTGTTGACATAATGGATGTTGCACACATTGTATAATATTGTTATATTGCATTATTTTATTTTATTATGTAATGTTGCACTTAGATGGACATGAAACATGTTAAGATTCCCATGAGATATACTTGATGAGTTGTATTGTAACATTGTGATAATATTTGATGTAATTATTTAATATTGGAGAAAAGAATTAAATTTTCAATATTAAATGTGAGGTCAATGGGTTAGGTAGCACATGGTTTAAATGTAATACCACTTAGTGGTTTAGTGGGACTTGCTACTATATAAGCAACCACAAGGGTAGTTGTAGAGACAAGACAAAAGGCAAAAAGGCAAGAGTCGAGTTGGACAAGGTTTAACAGGTTAGTTAAGGGAGCATTTGTGAAGGTTGCAAGCATGACATAAGATGTGTGGATTCATGCTTATTCACATGGATTTCTTGGATGTGGCTATGGATTTGAAACCTTCCATGGTTGTATTACAATGATGTTTTAACTAAATAATACATGGTTATGGATGCTTTTGGAGGCTGGGTTTTTTCCTCAGTGAAGGTTTCCAAAGGTATATCTTGTGTCACAATTTTTGTGGGTATGTTGTCTATTCTCTTGCATGCGAATTTTAATTACTTATTTATTTTATATCTATTGTTGGTTATGTGGAAATGGTTATTTTTTTATTGTTTGTTTCCTTACAAACTTGGTATAAGAGCTATGGTTTTATTATTGTGACAAAAGATTGAATCCATGGGAATGCATAAGAGAATAAAAGAAAGGGCAAGATATATAGATTTTGTAGATTATTTATTGTAGATCTGAGGGTTTTGGATTTGTTGTTAAGATGGGATGTTTGAAGATTTTGGGCATACGAAATTGTTGGACAAAAGAGTTTTTTAGATGTTTCATTTAAATGAGGGTTTTAAGGGGAGCTTATAGAAATGAGCTCCTAGGTAAAAATAGACCTCACCATTGGATTTCAATCGATATTTCCATAAAATTTGATATAAAATATACCCTAGTTTGGCTATGTTTAGAGAAAATGAAAGAGTTCTTAGTTTCAACCCATGATGGCCATCATATTTAATCACGTCAGAATTTTTGTCACAAAAAAAATTGCATTGAAAATGGTAAAAAGACTATCTTAGTAAAATGACCATAACTTTCTCTCGGGACATCAGATTTTAGACTTCTTACATGCATTGAAAAGTTAATTCAATGCACTACAACTTGGTGTAGGTTTGGTTCTGTGATTTTGACATTTCATCAAGTTTTAAGAACTTGAAAGTTAGATGTTGTTTATTTTGAACACAAATTATGGCATAACTTGGGCATAGAGAGTCAGATTTTGTATTTCAAGTAGTCAATGAAAACTCTTACAGAGCTTTACACATTGGTTTAGATTTAGTGCAAGTTTGACATGGTTTATTTGGTGATATATAAATCTGAATACTTTATAGTATATATTGACTATGGTAGCATTGTGAGTTTATGACATTGTATGTTTGAGATTTAAGATTTGATGTTATTGTATACTCGATTCATATTTCAGATTGGTCTCACAATGATATGATTATTAGTGTCTATTTTGGATATGTATGATGACTTGTTAAGTCTACAAGTTATGTAGTGTTGTAAATGGTCTATACTTACAAGTTACATTTATAGCTTGGATATGGGTTGTTTTTGCCTATTGATCTTTCATTATTGATTCATATTCAAATTGGTGGCATGTATTTGGGTTGTCTATGCTTTAAGTCACATGATTTGCTAATTTTTCTTCATGTAGAAGGGATGAGATGTTGTTACTAGGTATAGTCATGGTGGAGGATTGTGGTTGACTATTTTATGTTGATAGGTTAGACACTTTGAGAGTCAGATGCTCAGATCATGGATGTCATCATGGTGCCATAGATTTTAGAGTTTTAGGTGACTCTACAACACCTCCAAGATTAAATGAAAGACCAAGATAACTTTCATAAGAGATTGGCAAGACAATTGCATGAAGATGCAAGAATGCTATTATTGATAATGGACTTGATTGACATCCAATGGATTGATTTGAAACATACATAATAGGCCTCCTTATATAGGAGAGGCAATAAGAGACAATGATAAGGAGAAGACAAGCTATCACCCACACAAGGTGGAATCATATGTCCAGGAAAGATGGATCATCCTCCATCATGCAATGAAGTATGTGTGATGATGAGGATGATAGTGTGATAAGTACACTAAAGGTGGAATGAGATAACAACCATTACCACCTAGAGTTGAATTCTCCTACACCATGTGTTTAATTGAGGTGCAAACTCCTAAGTGTCTCAATCACAAAGTACTATTAAATGAATTATCCGAAGTAAGCTTAAGTAAGTATAATTAGTGAATATTTAATTACACCAACACCCCCCCTTAAGTGCAACTTAGGGGAATACACTTAAACTCACAATGCAAGATGGGTCCTAGCTACAAGGCCATTTTAGGTACCCATGTACAATATAAAATGCAATAAATGAAATATAATCTCTCATAATGTGGAGAAAGAGAGAAAACCTCCTCCAAAAAGAAAGATGAAAACAAGATGCATTGATGGATGGAGTACTCAAGACCCCCCAAAAATTGCATACATCATGTATATACAGTTGATCTACGCACTAAGGCATGCTACAATGAGAAGTTAAGAAAATTACAAATTCGAAAGGTACACCTTACTTATGAGAAGGTGAAATTAGACGAAGAAGGTCCAGTAGAGTCAGTCAGACAAAAAGGTGGAGGTAGTAGCCAGCAATGAAGAATAGTTAAGAGCAAGAAAAGAAATGTGGAGATTGAGAAAAGTAAAGAACATCAAGAACCTCTAGCAAAGAGACATGTTGCAACATTGTCAAGGGAGAGCATAATTGAGGCTACGAGCTAGGAGATTAATACAAATAGACAAAGGGTCTCAGTAGAGGTGAGTTTTGATTCAAAATCAAGATCAAGTGGTTATAGTAATAGTACCGAACACTCTCCTCTTTTAGAGAACCAACATGGAGATGATATGACAATCATTAGTGAAGAAGAGGATAGGCTAATTAATATTGAGGAAATAAGCTAGGTGCCTGAGGTCATTGGTGATGCTTTGCTAGTTGAACCAAATCTTGAGTTGGGGAGATGCACTACACCACTATGGTTAAGGAAAATTCTTATGCCAAGAGGTGAGCTAACAATTAAGATGATCACCTTGTGATTAACAATTGGTATGTATTATTATAGAAATATTACACATAGTAAATAATATTTTAGTAATATCCTATATATAATCAAATCTAGAAATGAATAAAAAAATTATTTATACTCTAATTAAAAAATAAAAGTTTCTCTAACTTTTTTACCTTATAGCTTTTTCATTTTAATAATAATTTAAAAACTTAATAATTAAATAAAATAATTACCATGTCATTTAATAATTTATCAAATTAAAAAAATGATTAAATTTTTCAATATCAAATTAATATTATTATTATAAACTTACACTTAGAATATAGTACATAATTTTGTACATGCATATAATAATCAAAATTTTAATTAATTTTAAAATAAGAAAAAAAATTAAATTATTTTCAAAGTTTAGTAGACAAAATATTAGTATTATTTAATGTTTAATGTTTTAAGATGATAAGATTATAAATTGGTTCTATAAAATATTTTCATTGGTGTAAATTTAAAAAAGTTAAAGCAATAGGCAAGTAAATAATTGTATTTTTAGAACTAAAAATCAATTAAATCAGGATGGCCAATCACAAATCAAGAAATGTAGCAAGAAAATATATTAATACAATAAAATTATTAGAAACCATAGGTTAAGAGCAATTAATACTATTTTGAAACAAGTATTAATTAATGTAAAATGATGTGAAAACAATAGTCTCCGCCTATAGATAAACGAGACTAATAAATCTAGAGAGACAGAGAGATAATGAGATAGATTGGTAAATAGATAAAGCAGACATAAAGAGGATGAGACCAGAGAATAAAAATACAACAAATACTTGATCTTCCATTAATATAGGACATACCCATTCCACACTACAATGACTAGACTTCTATATTTAATCAATTTTTACAAAGAAAAAAGAAAGAAATCTCTTAAATATATAGGCAAGGTGTGAATAAGCACCGCGGTGCGGCGGCTTGATGCGGAGATTTCATTCGATTTAAAGATGTAGGTTTTTAATATACAGGTGACCTCGTTGTCAGAATCTTCTTCCTAAATTTTTTGATAACCTAGCTGTACGATTAATCGGTCAATACTGAATCTTCCAAGTCTAACATAATAGTAAACAAAGCCTGCGCGGTTTTAACTAGACTTTGTTGGATTAGCGTTTTCCTGATGCCTTGAATTCGGCTAATTCGATCGGGCATTTTATTATCCTCTCTTGTTTTTTTTCATTATAAGATTCTTCACTCTTGAAATACATTTCCCAGCCAATATCTCGCCTCAGACCAGCAAATAAAAGTTTACATGTGTTTATTTATCTAATGCATCTGAAATAGGTTTTCTAATTTTCTCAGAAATCTAGGTCTTCCGAAATTTTCTCGCATTTCAACTCCTGGCTTCCTGCCTTGGTAACTGTAGTTTACAGGGGAATGGTTAAACAGGGTACCATATTGTTGGCATTGTTGCTGTTGTGGGATATGTTGTATATGTGATTCAAAACTGAGAGGGATTCCACTGCAGGTCCATCTTATTGATAGGCAACAATCAGGCAATTAAGTTTCCACATCGAGTATATTTTAATTTTAGTTATCCATAATATTGATGCATTCTTATTTATGAAGGGTCAGAATGAAAGCTGTAAAAAACACCAAACAATCCTTAAATAGGAATAATATAGAGGTGATTAGGTGCCAATGGTGCATATAGAGTCGATTACTATTATCTTCTATGAAATGATATTTAAATTCTCAGTTGTGACTTGACCAGTAAGGCTACCGTTTTCCCAAGCAGATAAGTTTAAAATCATAATTTAAAAGAATTTAAAAGAATGGAAATCATATTATCACATTGTAACAGTGTTTTGAATGTTTGTAATATTCATTTTAAATATTGCTTATTTATTTAGAGACTAATCTAGAATGCAAATTACAATATTTTTATATTTTGGAGCTTTTATTAAAAGAGGGGTAGAAGTTTATGCAGTCTGTAAGAAATTACATTTAAAGTGTCTAATGAAAATAGCACAAAGGAACCCTATTCTTATCTATTAATTGATCAAACTTATGAATCTTATCAAGGGACAGTGGCCCTTTTTCTACTATATTCCAATCCTACATTTGATCTCCGACTCATTTGACCAAACAATTTGCAACACCTGTGTTCAAAAATAGTTTAATCTAAGAAAGTGCACAACAGTAAAATCTGATTGAAGTTCTCTTCTTTTCACAGTTATTTTCTGTCTTTAGAATTTTAAGATATATATTAAACTTAAAATTGACAATAATAACATGACCAAACACTTTAGACTAGTTTTCCTATAACAAATATAAATTTTATATGAATAGATTCTAAAATCAGTTCTGCTATTTTATTTCTTTTATATTTCAGATCAAACTCTATGATCCATCCTAAAGATTCAGAATTTATTCCTAAACTTAATGAAAATAAATTCACACAACTAGTTTTAAAAACTATGCATAGTGACATCATAAACTGTAGAAATCAAAATTCTACAAAATAATGACATCTTAAACTGTACTGTAGAAATCTAAATTATATAACTTTATTAAAATATCACTCAACGTTTCTGAGAAGTCAGCATGTGCATAAATTGAACATACAATAATAAAAATTAAAAAATTGCTTTATCAGGTACAGATTTTTATACATATAGTTTTTAATTTTCTGGGTAATGCTCAAATGTTCTTTCTGGTGCTTGTTAATAATATTGAAACCTAATGTATTGACTAGCACTTACTGCTAAGTTTTGATGAGCATGACAACAGGGGCATTAATAATATACTGGAAGCATACTATCAATATAGTTAACTCCAGATCAAGAGTTTAGATTTAAAAAATATATTTCAATATCATATCATTATAAATAGCAGAGATGAATTATTTGTTGATCTAAAGTATGTTAATAAGCTTCTACAGTTAAAAATGAACTGAGGATACTTAGTTTTTCTGCCCTAGGTTGTCTTCTCTGCAGCTTTATTCATTACTTGTCTTTTAATTTTTGACCTATGCGTTAAACATTGATCCTACAACAATAACTAGTTCAATTGACATTCAATTACTTTACATCTGGCTGGATGGTTACATTGCTGGGAAAGCAGTTCAAAATTCCAAAAGGGTGAAATGCATGGACTCTAAAAAGGATGCCTATCTCTTCACAATAAACTTAAAAATTCATGGGCACTTGCATTCACATTTTTGATGAAGTTCAAAATATGAGAATAATGTCTGCAAGAAACTCAGGATGAGCAAAGTGCATGCTCCCAGCAATGATACAGCACGCCATGGCTTTGAGAAATGTTCCTGTAAGAATTCACCGAATAAAACTCCATACCTACTTCTGTAATACTCATTTACATCCTTGATTGCATTGTCGATAGGATCATATGGGCTCCTCCATATTGATCTGCGGATACCATTCCACAGACTGCTTATCTCTTTGTCACTTCCTAAACTACTGTAGATGACACCATATTTCTTCAGAACTGCAACATCATTAGGAGTGTCGACCAATCTGTCCATCAGATCTGCATAGCAAGTAAACACTCTTGTTTTCCACTTCATGAACGCTTCCAGTGCCACCATATTCCTCAAGAAAACGTCTGTTCTGTAATCCATCTCTATACAGGGGAGGAACAACGTAGAGCTGGCTCTATCAAACCTGATCTCTTCGGATGCCCATGTGAATGGAGAAAATTTCACCCCTCTCCGGTGTAATTGTGCTGCTGTAGGGAGATTTATGTCAGCTTTACCTGATTTTTGAGACAAAAGCCCCCTAAATTTTGATGTCATCTGATGAAGAAACTTAAGAACAGCCCTCCTGGGTACAATTCCATTATGATCATCTCCCACAGGGATTCTTGCCTGAGTAGGATTTGTCTTCGGTACAATGAAATTATAAAGGCATTCCAGTAGGTGCCTCTCATCAAGCAAATCATTGTAGGATTCTCGTGTAAAAGAACGATAAGAATCTCCAACATGCTTGAAAGGGGAGAAGTTTTTACAGGCACTTGAAATAGTCATTTTAAGCCTATTTAAAGCTTGACTTTCTGACCCAGTCTGCCATTCCAATACTTTTTTCAAGATGAAAAGTGGGATTTGGTTCTCCAGCTTAAATATATCAGCCTGAAGTGGGAAGAACAAAGGGCTCTTCCTTTCTGGATGAAAAACAGCTTCCATGTTCTGAAAATAAGGGTTTGATTGTTGAACTCCAGGGCTTTCATATTGGTCATAACAGCCAATAAACTCCAGAACAAATACAGCATCTCGAGCCATTAACCATCCTAGTGCTTCATCTCCACATCCAATCTCATCATTATAGCTGTTCCTTATATCCCCTCCAATACTAATCAGATCTTTAACCAAATCCTCAAAAGCCCCTCCTTTTGCTTTTTTCTCGACTTTGATAGTAAGCTTAGATTTATATCTTTCAGACTCAAACAATTCAAGTTTAAGATGATGGTAAGGTCCAAGAGAAACTACCTGTGGCATATATGCCTCTGGATTTTCAATACGCAGGGGCTCTGGTATAGTGAAGATGTATGGATGCACATGAGATGCTATGCCTTGTTCCTCTCCATGCTTCTGTGTGTTCTTTATTTGTTCCAGCCATTGAGAAACCCCCACTTTAGGAACAACCATCTCTTTTTTTTGACACTAAAATTATCAGGAAATCAATAGCTCATACAGTGAACAGCATGATCAGCAACTAACCGTCTCTAAAGAGCAACAACAACCGGCCCTGAAGAGCCACAACCAAACAAAGACCATGTTAACATAACCGGCTCTAAAGAGCTACAACCATACAAAGAACATTACAGCTTGAATGTTAACTTTCGTTGAAGCTCCTTCGAGCAAAATACATCTTCTTTGAAAAGCTGTAGCAGCTGATATTTAATTCTGTTACTGATCTTCAACTGGGCCTTGGGTCCTCCCTGCAAAAGGTACCTTCAAGATGCATCTTAGAATTAGAAAATACAGCCCTACATCTGCACTTCCAAATGTCAAGTAAAATAATCTGTGGCAAAGAGTCGACCACAATACCTAAAATATTTTATTCTTTTTGCTTTATTCAATTAAATTTTATTTTATTTTATCAGGAAATGGGTTGGGTTCAGCAATTTATCACTATATTCGTCGATGTTTCCAGATATTTGTACCACTTCCTTTTGAGTAAACATGAATCATATGGGCATTTTCTGAGCTCTTTTGATTCCTTAATCAAATGTGAAAAGTACACTGGGTGTGTGAGAGTCGCACTAGAGCACTTAATTATTCCCTTCTGGGGTTTCTTCCTATTAAGCACTTCCCAATTGCAAAAGAAGAAAGACGATGTTGACTCGACTCGCCCGTCTTTTAGAAACAGTGGGCCACCAATTGCTCCACTGTGCAGAAAACAAGAGGCTCTTGGAAGGAATCGTGATTAAATCACATGATAAAATAGATTTAATTGTTTGATTTTTGAAAACTTTTAGATTTAGTTGTTTTTTTATACCTGAAAGAGTATTCTTTTTGTTGAGTTCGATTGTGTAGCAGTTTTTTATTATCAATATTTTATCAGAATGTAAAAGAAGCAAAAGAAGCAAAGAAAATTAAAAACAAAATGATATATTATCAGAACAGTGATTGAGAAAAAATGGTAGATAAATTAGACACCAAAACTCACTAAAGTAAGTCAATGAGTTACCTAATGCTTTAGGGCCCGTTTGGTGAGCGGAATAGGAATACGTATTTTGGAATACGTATTCCAAAAATTGTGAATTCTTTGTTTGGATGCACCAAAACAGGATTGGAATACGAAGCAAAAATGGAATACGTATTCCATTTTTGGCCCAAAAATGGGGTTTTGCAATTCCACCAAAATAGGTGGTATTGGAATACATATTCCTATTCCATTTTTTTAAATTTTAGAAAACATAAATTTTCGGGTCCACGAATTTCCATCAAATATTCGCTGAACCAAACAGAGAACATGAATACGCTCTATTCCAGAATACGTATGCCTATTCCGCTCACCAAACGAGCCCTTAAAGACTTGGATAGAAGCCCCTTTCAATGTATGAACACGAAGACGGGAATAAAGTTCTCTTTGAATCCTAATTTTTTTATTCGAAGTTTTGTGTTATTATCATATGAATGAACACGTTTTATGATATCATGCACATGGAAGGAGTTGGCTAGTTTTACAAATCTTTTCAATTAGATTTTACATTGATATACATAAAGTTGGAATACATTGATCAATAAATCATTATAAACTTATTTATATTTGTCTAGTTAGTTTACAATATTTTGAGTTATGGTTGTAGAAGAAAGTTGGAGATATCTTTATCATGGGGGATTGTTCAATAGTTGAACTCGTTTCAATAATTGTGTAAATATTTGTTGATTTATTGTTTAATATATTTTTTCTTCTTGCAACAAAGAGGAAATTAGCAACATGGAGCCACTCTAGATAAGGCAAATCCTCTATAACCACTTAAGATGACAAGAGCAAACCGAGGTGGTTAGAAGTGATCTCGAGATCCATTAATGTGAGTGTTTTGCCACTACAACATGTGTAATTGAATGATTCGCACTCCAGGATGAAACACCAAATCTTGAACTCTCTCTTGCATAATGATATGCATATACTAAACAATATATATGGATCATGTGATCAAATGAGACATGTTGGGACGAAAAATCGCATGCTTCATTTTTAGTCCCATTTTAAAAATTTGATAAATCAAGCCCCATAAATGCTTTTAATTGGGATTGTACCTGGCTCTACCTTTAAGGCCCCGTGGTGTTCAATGTTTCTAACACCCTGCATTCAGCCTATCTAAGCGTTCCATGATGATAAATTGTCATTCCGAGCTGTTTGCTGAGGTACTGTTTTGAGAAATTGTCAAATCTGCATTTTCACTTTAGCATCAAATAGTGACAGGAGGCTGTGTTTGTTGTTGAATATCTTGCACTCAGAAATGTTTTGTGACTTTTTGCTTTGAGAGTGTCTAGTGTCCATACCCAAGAACCTATGTTTCAGATTTCGAGTCGTTTCGAGTTCTTTTGACTAGGTTTTGAATCCTTCAAAGTTGGTCAATTACTGTTTTCATGTTGATGCACTTTACACATAATTCTGGGAAGCCCTGTTTGATGTGTTGTAATTTTGACCCAGTTGACCAAAATCTTGAAATTCTTTTTGCGTTGCATTGTAGACGTCAGAGACTTGTTATGTTTCAAGTTTCAGCTCATGATGAATCCGTTTGATCAGTTTTCAAACGCGATTCCAATCGCAAATTCTATCCTTTTACTGGTGTCAGCGAGTGTAGATTGTTTAGTACCCCTGTTCGTGATGTTATATCTCCAAATCTGTGAATGGCTAGATCGAATGGATTGTGCCCCTGTGTTGTCGTCCAAAAATACTACAAGTGTGCCAGTTTTCAAATCATGACGAATCCATATGCACACTTTTTCAGATCCATTCCATTTGCAAAAATCGTTGTTTTGTCAATGTTTCCAGTCTGCAAATCCAAGTAGCTTATTTTGAATGCTCGCCATTTGCGTCCTGTGATGTGTCATGAACCCAGATTGCATATCCATAATGTCCTCATGATAGAGAATGAACGCCCCAGTTTTTGTACCCCCATGTGCCCATTTACCCAGTTTTCAAAGCCAAATCCGAACCCATTTTGTGGTTTTTTGACATGTTTATTTGTAGGTGAATTTAAGTTGGCAACTTCGGAGGTCAATATCTTTTCACCTTGATGTCGTCATGCAACGAGATCTAGTAGGCCTATTGAGCATGTCAGAGAGAACATGGATCTTGAGTTTCAGAGCTTAGTCAATTGTTCAGGTCAATTTTTAAAGGCAATCAACAGACCTCCTGACATTAAATTGGCAGTTTGCAGATCAGTAGTAAAATGGTTTCCAGTTGATTAATTGGTGATCGAACTTGGTTCTAATCAGTACAAGAGGGTAAATGGATTACTTTGGCATTTAAGTTGTTCGAAAACGAAATTTTTTTTTAGTCGGAACCACTTTGGGGCCAGGCTAATTGCACCAGTTGTTGAGCAAGCTTTGTTTTTGGCCATGGAATGGAGAATTGTGGAATCTTTTGTTTTGGATCTTCTAAGAGAATATGTCGAGGAGGTTTTAATATCATCTAGTCAAATGTCTAAAGGTTTTGGTAGGCTTGCAGATATTGTCAACAATCTATCACTTGACATAATTAATGCAAAGGATATTTTTCAGTCATTAATTTAGAAGGCTAGTCCACGACATAAGAAGAGAAAAGACCCGCAGAAATTCGCATTGGATCAGCAGCCCCTATCTCACAAAAAGGGAATGAGGAAACTATATAAAAAAAAAAAACTTCTGCCCTCCATGTCTACGAATGAATGCATATCGAGTTGTAATGTCATTTTGTTTGATGAGAAATGGCACCACCCGCCTGCAAGGAGTAGATGCATTGAGCAACAAAAGCCTTCCCTGACTTCAAGCAAAACAAAAAAAATGGGGATTGGGGAGTCACGTTTTTTTTTTTAAAGCAACAATCTGTATGCTCATTCCCACGTCTAGGAAGCCGCAAGGGAGAGAAGGGGAACTCCAAGCTGATTGCAAAGGCGGCTCCACGTTAAGCAAAGAACCAGCGGCTCAAGGTTTTAGAATAACACAGGCAAGAAAGAAGTCCCATGCCATGAAGAAGAGGTTCCAAGTTGGCAGTAAAGAAAACCCATGCTTTCAAGGCAGAGCTCACACATTGGAAGAGTAGTCCACGCCAACGTTAAAAAGGTCAGCACCAGTATTAAAAAAGAAAACCCAAGAGCGCTGAAGCAAAGAGGGGCGACACCATACAAGTCTCCACGTAGCTTAAAAGGGATCCACACCCAGCAAGCAATAAACAATAAACATACAGCACCAAAAAATGCAGACATGAAGTGGAGAAGCCCACATGAATCTGCCAATCAAAATGAGCTCCCAAGCATAGTAAAAACGCAGGTCAAAGCTGGAAGAATCACCATGAGGTTGCAGAGTGCTAGTGAAAGCATAGGGTAGAGCACAAAATGATAAACGCCGATATCCCATATGCATCAAAAGAATTTTTTTTAAAGTGTTTAAATTTTCTAACGCACAATACCTTTGTTGTCTTCAAGACAATGAGCTTTCGAAGCGCCAGTGGCTTGTGGAGGGGCCCGCCTGTCATGCTCGCGGGGGCAAAGTAAATATTTTAATGTCCAATGCATAAGACAAGCTTAAACGTATGAGCGTAAGGCAATATGAATGTTTCTA